>CABHPQ010164896.1:0-13590 GCA_902168405.1 Peromyscus aztecus | reverse complement strand
TTTCTTTCTTTCTTTCTTTCTTTCTTTCTTTCTTTCTTTCTTTCTTTTTTTTCTTTTCTTTCTTAAGATACACATAGGTGTTGACTGTTATTCGAGGAGCATTGAGTTTAGTAAGCTTTGGGGGTAGATAGCAGAAATTCCTCTGTTGACTTGTAGCAAAATACTTGTGAGAAAATGTATTTCATTTTCTCTATGTGTAAAATACAAATCAAAATTCGCATAGAGGACACATCTGGTGTTTTCAACTACTTTCTGATGTCTCTTGAAGAGTGGTTCTGTAGTTGGTAGACCTTCAGAATGGTGAGATGGCAAGGAATAATAGATAATGTTCTGGCATTCACTTTTAATATCAAGACTTCATAACTACAAGAAATGATCAGGGTCATGTCCTAGAAAGCAACTATTTTCGTTGTTTTTAAATAAAAAGACAGGACAGGGTCTCTACCTGGCTCTCTGCTCATGTCTAGTTGTTATTTTCCTCTGTTCTGTCCTTGTTGTCTTAAGACAGGAAAACTCCTTCCTTCACCAAATAGTGGGGTTGGGTGTTACCTATTGTGGTGTTTTTGGTTTTATTTTGGTTTTGAAATTAAAAGTATATAAAAATAATGATAAGTCATATAAACAAAAAAAGATAGGTTCTCACTATGGAGCTCTGCCTAGCCTATAAGTCACTCTGGCTTCTAACTCACAGAGCTCACCTTGTTTCGCCTCCTAAGTGCCAGGATTAAAGGTGTAAGCTACCATACCCAGCACCCAGTTTCTTTTCCTTCCTTTTTTCTGTTTTGATTTTTTTTTTTTTTTTTTAAGATAGGCTTTCTCTTTTTAATGGCCCTAGCTATCCTGGAACTTGACCAGGCTGGCCTCTGCTTCTTGAGTGCTGCAATTAAAGGCTTGCACCACCACCACTTGGGAAGCACCCAGTTTTTAAATGCTTTCTCTCCCTCTTTTGTTTAATACTACAAATTTTGTTAGGACTGTTTTGCTCTGTGATGGAGACTACAGTAAAGGAAGGCTGCTTTTTGTCTTACTACAAAGGTTTATGACATGCATTCTTCCTATAGCTTCCTTTACTTACCCATGACACTTAGCAGTTTCTGGCAAATAAAAATCCTTCTGTAAGCCTTATATTCTAATGTTGTTATCTTTCCTTTGTAAGAGGTTGAAATGTTTATAAAATGTAAATGATTGTCTCTGCTGATAGTCATATTTTTATATTTGACTATAGAGGCAGAAATGGTATGTCCTATGAATAAAGTTTTTGGGTTTGACTAATGAATTTTTGAGTTGACAGCTGTTACATTTCACCAAACAGCTATTTTTAATTAAGTTAGCTTAAAGGTTAGACTAGCCCGAACACCTAATTTTGTAAAACAGTATGTAAAGGGAACTTAACTGTGTCAGACTTGGAAAGAGCTGCCAAGGGCTGGGGAGGGACTCAGTGTCAAAGAGCTTTTGCTGGAAAGTGGAAAAGTATGGATTGAGATCCCTATTACCTCTATAAAAAGCTGGGCTTGGCTCTGTTCTTATCACTTATATTATCAAATAATGAAAGGGCTGGATTAGGCCTTCGAGCCACTCTTTGTTAGCTTTTGTTCTAATCTGTATTTAATAAAGTCCATTGAAGTTAAAGAATATAATATGTATAGAAATATTTTCTAAAAATGTAGAATTGGTTGGTGACTGGCACATTGGCATCTTTTACTTTTAAATAAGGTCGTGTGTGTGTGTGTGTGTGTGTGTGTGTGTGAGAGAGAGAGAGAGAGAGAGAGAGAGAGAGAGACAGACAGACAGACAGACAGACAGACAGACACAGACAGACACGGAGACCGAGACCCCTATGCTGGTGATGCACTTGCCACCATGTCCTGCTCAGAAGAACTCTCAAAATTTGTCAGTCATAAACCTGTGTCTTCTTGAATGGAATTCTGTCATTATCCAATAAGCAGGCTTGATGATATTCTTAATGATGTTGTCATTTGTAGATCAAACCTATTTTTGAGGCTGTGTAGATTTCAGCATACACTTAGTGATTTTATTGGACTACTAGTTCCTCTTAGAATAGTATTTTTCCTTTAGTCAGATTCATAATATCTGCTGCTGTTAACTTAAACTGTTTTTGTTTTTGATTTGGTTCATACATGTTTTGTGTAGTGGAATCCTTCTACTTCTTCATTCTACTTTAATTTTTGACTTCTTAGCTTCCCTCTTTTTTATAGCAATTCTTTGCTCTTATGTGTTAATTGTAATGTATGTCTTCAGTATTTCATCCTAAAAAGAAGAGTATGTATAATCTTTTCATACTCTTGCAATTAGAGAAAGCAGATAAATAGTTATTTACATTTCTGAAATGTCATTTAGAGTCTGACTTGATTGATGAGTGGCTGAGGAATCTGGGAGAAAGCTGTTTCAAGAGTTTGAGGGTTACAGAGTTTATGCTTATGTGTATATAAAGTAGCTGAGCTCCCCTTTTGCTCCTAAATTTCATGGAAGAGAGTGTAGAAGGGCTGAGTGTGTAGGATGACACATTTAATTTATTATAGTCTGTAAGCTTTGGTTTTCTTTAAGGTAAGCCAGACATACAAGATTAAATGCTCCTCCTAATCCTTACCTTCCCCCTCTCCCCAAGCCTCTAGTTCTGTTGCAGGGGCTGTTGGCATGACCACCTCTGGGGAGAGTGAATCGGATGATTCTGAGATGGGACGATTACAAGGTAAAGACAGCTATTGAGTTTGCAAGAAATGATTACCACAGGCTGCAGATCCTCCTATTCTTGACTTGAACTCAGTTCATATATATTCACTTGAACATTGTCTAGCAATTCTAGGTATACCTGTACCTCTTGGAAAAAAATTGTGCTTAATGACAACATAATGCTTTGGTTTCATAGATGACCTGTCTGCGTCTTCATTTTTACTGTTTAACCAAGCAAAGCCTCATATTTTTTCAAAAAAATTTCTTCACATGATTACATGTGTAATTGGCTTTAGTAATAAATTACGAAGCACCTCAATATGTTGTTATTCTCTGGTATCTAAAAACATAATAATAAATTAAATAAAAATAAATCTAATAGGGTGAGTTTTCCCCAAGTCCCATGTTCTTTCGTAAACTCTAGTTAGTTTTCTTTCTTCTTGTTTAAAAAAAATTTGACAGAGCCTTTAAAATACAGTCTTGTATTATGTGTACTCCATGTATATGACTAGGGAGGTTTGTACTTTTATCTCAGATGATGGATTTTTAATAGATTTCCAGTACATTATGTGTAGTTTCACATTGCTTTACTGCAGTTCCTGAGAGAAATAACAAGTTTTTAAAATTTCCCCCTTGATACCACTTAGAAGCACAGCTTTTCTTTGTTAACTGGTAAAAATGGTGTCATGATTTTCATATTTTTGGACAGGTTTACCAAAATCTCTCTGGGAAGTAATTATAATGGGAAAATGAGGCAGGGGCTCTTAATATACCTAAAATAGTAATTTACCTTATGGTTTTCTTACATAGTTTTGATCAGAATGTATTTTTAAGTTCTCTCCAAAACTTTAACATATTTGAAGATGTCACGGGGGTGCTTTAATTTGTAGCAACTAAATTTGTGTATGTCTGAGGTCTTAGAAATTTAATTTAGTTTCTTTTAAAACTTAGAGTAGAAAGTAACATTGGGCTAACTCAGTTGTGTGAGATGAATCACTTCCTTGACATTTTTTAGGTAAGATCATTTGTTTTAAATCAACTCAACTACTCTCCTGCCCTTCTTTTTTCTTTAGCCCTGTTAGAGGCCAGGGGTCTTCCTCCTCACCTGTTTGGTCCCCTTGGCCCTCGGATGTCACAGCTTTTCCATAGAACAATTGGAAGCGGAGCTAGTAAGTGAATACTTTAAAATGTTTCCTCCCTTGAAGTCTCTGAATAATAGTTATTGGTTACTTGTTGGTGTAATAATTTAGCATCTTTTAGACTTCCTTCTGTACTTTTGTTTTTGACTGCTAAGTAATCCACATTCTTATTAAAAAAATAAAATTTTCTAGCTGTAGGAAGGAATCATACAATCATGTCATCTGATTACATATTTTGAATTCATTTTTTTATCTGAAGCTTTTTATGTTATTACAAAATTTATCTCATAAGACATTGTTAATATGAACCTGATAGCGATTTCTCTGCAGCATTACTTCTTACCAGACTTCTATCAGATTAAATATAACCCAGATCTTACATACATGGTTGACATAACAGTGACTATAGTATTTATAATTTTATTATATTATAGTCTATTAAAGCTTTGCACCTTCCCTGGATCTTGCCCTGTAGACCAGGCTGGCCTCGAACTCACAGAGATCCGCCTGCCTCTGCCTCCCAAGTGCTGGGATTAAAGGCGTGTGCCACCATGCCTGGCCAGTTTGTTTTTTTCTAAAGTTGTCTGCTATAATCTTTTCTTCTTGCTTTGTATTGAGTTAATTTGAAATACTGTGCTTTTCAGTTCGAGGCAATTCATTGATTCTTTATAGCAGATTTCTCTGTTGAAATTCTGTAGTGCCACTGCCCCTTATTTTCTTTTGTTGGTAGTGCTGGGGCAATTGAACTTTGTGCATTACACTGATGAGCCGTATTCCCAGCTCATTGTTTTTTTCTGAGTATTTGTCACAGTTAATATCCTAGAAGTGTTGATTTTCTTTTTCCTCTCTTTATAATTCTTAGTCCTGTATTCCCAGTTTTTTTTTTAAACAATTAAGCCTAGTATTTGTTTTATTTATGTATTTACAACATTTTGTATAAAAGAACTGAAGAGGCTTGACAGGGTAACTTTCATTCTTTTTTTTTTAAAAAAATAAAGATTTGTTTATTTATTATGTATACAGTGTTATGCTTGCATGTATCCCTTCAGGCCAGAAGAGGGCACCAGATCTCATTACAGATGGTTGTGAGCCACCATGTGGTTGCTGGGAATTGAACTCAGGACCTCTGGAAGAGCAGCCAGTGCTCTTAACCTCTGAGCCATCTCTCCAGCCCCTAACTTTCATTCTTGTTCTTCATAAAACACAAAATGTTTTTCTTCATAAAACATTCACTGACTCCTCCTGCTTCTTTTTATGTAGCCTGAGAACTAAGAATGTCCTTTACCTTTTTAAATGCCTGGAAAAAAAATGCATCATATTTTGAGTTTAAAATTCAGTGAATTTCAAATTTTACTATCCATAAAGTCTTAATGGATCAGAGCCATGTTCATTAGTTTTGTACTATCTATGTCTATTTTTGAACTATAATACTAGAGTCAGAATTAGATAAGATGGCCACGATGGAGGTCGTATGGCCTGCATAGCTTAAAATAATTGTGTGGCTCTTAATAGAAAATGTTGGCCTGCCAACTCCTGGTCTCCTGTTTATTGGAATGTTGGTCTGTGACTATGTTTTAGGTTCCTGAAATCCTTACATGCAAAGATAAGGCTGTGACTAGTAGTTGGAGTGCTGGTGATTTGAACTTTTTTTGAACTGATACTGCAAATTGCTGTTAGCTTAATAAGAACCAAAGCAGTGCCATCCCATTCTCCTCCAAGTTGTCAGCTACATTTTCAGTCCAGGCCTGAATACTTTTATTCAGTGCTGCTGAGTTCAGTAATTCCATTTTTGCTTTATGATGCCTTTCAAATATTAAACATTAATAGACTTGGTCTTTACTCCTAAATTAGTGTTTTTAATCTTTGTGACTAAATGGGGAACATTTTTTTCATATACTTGATTTCAGCATAGGCGCTAATATGTCCTGTTGTTATTAAACTTGACTTGACGTTGAGATGACTTGCCAGATACACAGAAACACAGTTCTCATTAAATTTTTGTTTCGGGAAAAAGGTATTTTTAATCTTGTGTATATTATACTATATAATGTATTGATTGCCAGGCATTAAGAACATCTCTCTTTTTATCTGCACCAAGTTTTGTAATAAGTACATTTAGCCTACTTAAGAAACAGTGGCATGGGTGGTGATGGCTGCCGCCGCCTTTATTCTCTTTGTTTTCTGCTAGTGGAGTTGAATTCATGACATCATCTATGCTGGTCACATGGCTACCATTGAACCCCTAACTTAATTGTTTATGAGTATAAAATGATCATTTTATATCTAAAATCTACTATCTAGTAATTAGATACAAAGCAGTTTGGCCATTGGATTTACTAAAGGTCTCTTTAGAAACACAGTTGGATATAGGGCTTTAGATAATTGAAATCTCACTGATAATAATTATACTTAAGATTGCCAGCTTCAATGTTTATGAGACACCCTTTGCATGGCATATTTGCCAGTTCTACTCTCTTTAGGTGATTATGTTTCTGAGATGGACTTGGTGTATAGCATTTCATCCTTTATAAGTGAAATTAGGAACTACTTATGATTTCTTTTCATCAGTTACTTTTAAAAAATTATGTATTACTTTAGCACAAATGATATACCTGCTTTACTGATACTAATATTTAGTTTAGAATTTAGAAGTTGTATTCTCTTGAACATGTTTGTGCATTTTGTTTTCAGGTGGACTTTTAATTATTGCAAGGTAGTAGGCAGCAATTATGTAATTTGTTAGCTACATACAATAAAGAAAAGTCTTCCGAGGATCACACATGCCTTTTTCAGGGTTATGTCATCAGGAAGATCACTGAACCTTAATTATAATAAACTTGTTTTGATGTAAATTTCATATAGGTTGAAAGTTATTTTCAGATATTTTTGTATCCAGATTTATATAATTTAAAACTTAATGATAACTGAGTTTAAAAGCCCATTGTGCAAATAATAATTTGAATAGGAAAGCATCTATGAAGAGACAATATACATTGTTAGATTTTACTCATTTGTTTACCATCCTGGGGATCGAACCCCGAGTTTCATGAATACTAGGGAAGCACTCTAGCACTGAGCTTTTACAAACCCCAGCATTGGTTTTAATTTTGAGTGCTTTCTTTACTGTAATGAATTTGCATAATGGAATTGAGGCTTAAAAAAAGAACCACTCCAGTAGCCAGCACCTGCTAATGTTAGAACTACAAAGGTTGTTTGTTTTTGTGTTGAATACTTCATATCTTCAGATGCATTATTCTGCCTGTCTTTATTTTGCTTCCTTTTTTTTGTTTTTTTTTTTTTTTTTTTTCCTATTTAATCCTGATGTGTATATTTAAAGAAACATAACAGTCTTTTGACACCCGGATACCATTATTAAGAAATTTTTATTGAACTAAAATTGTACTCAATACATTCATTTCTTTGAAAGCGTAGGTGTGGCAAAGCAAACAGTTCCTGTTAGTTTTTGGTGATTTGAATTTTGCTGCTAAAAATTAATCAAGTTGTTTAAGTTAAAAAGGCATAAACCAAGTAATTGAGGTCATGTTAAGGCTGAGCAGACACAGTAGCTCTCCTTTGAATGTTTAAGTAGCATAGACTTCAGTTTGCTTTCCTTTTTTCTTTTTGCCTTATAATGTCTGTCTCCAGGAGTGGGTATTCCTTTAAGGTTTTCTGTATTATGTCTTTTATTTCTACATGGTTGGAGAAACATTTGTTTTGAAATCTGATCTTAGAGTACAATTGAGCCATCTCCCCAGCTCTTCAATGTTTATTGTAATTTAAAAAAAAGATTAACATTTTTTTCCCACGTGTTTGTGAGTGTTTCTACATGTTTCTATGTACACATGTGTGGATGTATACCTGAGGAGGCCAGAAGAGGTGTTAGATTCCCTGGAGTTGCAATTATCCATGCTCGTGAGCTGCCTGACATTGCTGCCAGAAATAAGAGTTGGAGTCTCTGGAAGAGTAATACTATTCTTAACTGCTGAGCTGTGTCTCCAGCTCTCAGTGTTTAAAAGTAATGCTCTATTCCGTTGAAGGTTCTAAGGCCCAACAGCTTCTTCAAGGACTACAAGCGAGTGATGAGAGTCAACAGCTTCAGGCAGTCATTGAAATGTGTCAGCTATTGGTTATGGGAAACGAAGAGACTCTAGGAGGGTTTCCTGTGAAGAGTGTTGTTCCAGCTTTGGTAAGCATGTTGGTTTACTTTGCCTTTCTGTTGGTTTACTTTGCCTATGTTCATGCTGTACAAATAAATACTCTCTCTTAATGAGCTGTATACCCAGCTTGAGTTTGTAAATATTTTTGCGCCAAGTTTTTGTTGAAGTCCCTTGCTTGATCTTCATTACTTAAATGGTTTAAAGTTATTCAGCCCATCAGTAATGCTTTGTTTCTAGACTGTGAAAAAAATGTGTTAGGGTTTATTGTTCAATTTCCCAGTTTTTGGGACAATAATAAGCTAACTTTTTTTGGGTTGTCTTTGTGGTTGAGAAAGATTGAGTGTTTATTACTCAATCCCAGCTTGACATAATCTAAAATCACTTGGGAGGAATCATTGATCATCTTGGCCTGGGCTCATGTCTTGGGAAATTGTCTTCTTTATATTAACTTGAATACACAGCCTATGTGGGCTCCACCATGCCCTAGGCAGGGCATCCTGGACTATATATACAGAGATGGTACTGAACAGGAGTAAGGATACACACATTAACTTCTGTTTTTCACTGTTGTGATTGGCTGCTTTAAGTCCCTGCCCTGACTTCTCTGGAATGATGAACTCTATGCTATACTTGTTAACTGAAGTATAATTGTTTCTTCTCTAAGTTGCTTTTTTCAAGGTATTTTATCATAGCAACAGAAATGAGATTAAAACAGTTGACATTTTGGAAGTAGTCTTTCTCCTCTTAAGTTGCTTTTTTCAGGATATTTTATCATAGCAACAAAAATGAGATTAAAACAATTGACATTTACAAGTCGTCCCTGTTGGTGTAAGGGAATGTGTTACAGCTGATTGATTCCATCTTTCAATTAGGAAACTTGGTGTTTCCTATGAAAGCCTTTTGAATTTAGATGTGTTTTTAAGTGACTGATTTAGATGGTGAATGTGTATATATGTTTTAGTTTTGAAGAACTTTTTCAAGGCATGTATTATACATATTTATTTACCCGAGAAGTCATGGGTATTGTATATCTTTTATTATCACCATTTAAATGAAGGGTACTTGATACCTGAAATACAGTGCATTTAAAATTTTCCAGTTTTGCATTCTTTCTTTTGACAATAGCTGCAATCTCTGTGAAGTCTTTTTCAAATGAGAAAATAATGTAAATTCTGATTTTTAGACTTATTTATTTGTGAAATAATTACATTGATATAATTTATTAATTGTAGTCTCTAATATATTCAATCCTATTTTCAAATCATTTTACTGTATGATTAACATATTGCTATAATGGTACTCATTTCAGATGTACACAAAATGTAAACTGTGGTCTTCAGTCTGTGTTAATATTAATTCAGCAAATACCAGTCATTGCTGGTGCTAATGATGTGTCAATTGGTAAATCCTCTGTTAATGAGCTTCTTCAAGGATATTAGAACTACTAAAATGGTTGGTTATAAGCAACAGAAATGATGATATTTTTTAAGTTGATGCCTTATAACAGCATTACCAGTCCATAGCTGTTGCATGTAATGAATGACATCATAAGCATAATAATTCTGTGTGTGTGTGTGTGTGTGTGTGTGTGTGTGTGTGTGTGTGTGTAAGGAACAAATTCTTCTATCTCAGTGAAATGCAAGAAACATTTCAAGAACGTTCTTAATACTTTGTTATGTTTTTAACAGATAACATTACTGCAGATGGAACATAATTTTGACATTGTAAGTACATCATGTATTTTTAAAGGCACTCTAAACATTAATATGAGTATTTATTGAATAAAATCTCATCTTGTTTTCTAGATGAATCATGCTTGCCGAGCCTTAACCTATATGATGGAAGCGCTCCCTCGGTCATCTGCTGTTGTAGTAGATGCTATCCCCGTCTTCTTAGAAAAGGTAGTCCTGATTTAGTACAACTTGTTCATAAGTGCGCAGGAGTCAAGTTTTGAATTCTTTAATTCATTTCTATGATGTAATTGAAGTCTGTGTTTTCAACCAATATACCAGAAAAAAACATTTTATGTACAACAGACTAGTAGTTTAAAGTTGAAACTAATAAATCATTTACAAAATAAGCCCAATTTTATGATTTTAATGATATTGAATATATTAATATCAGAGAACAGCATAAAGCATTTCATTAAAAAATAATACATTGGGCGCTGGTGAAATGCCTCAGTGAGTAATAGTGCTTGTAGGGTAAACCTTCTGATCTGAATTTTTATCATCTCTGGAATACACATGAAAAAGCCAGGCGCAGTGGTCTCAGCACCTGTAAGATAGAGGAGAGATGAGACACTAGACACTTGAGACCTGCTCGTGCACAGTGGAAGGTCTTCTACGTGTGTTCCATAGCATAAACACATCACAATCTGTAAAAATAAAAGAGTTAGGAGAAAAATAGGACAGTAGAATTGATAGCTATTTATAATCTCATTTGATAGCTGATAAGTTTGAGACAAAGGATCTTGCTGATGTTCACAAAATTGACTAGTGGAGAAAGGAAATTTTTCATATGGTCAGTGGTTAGTAGGTTGTGCTTTTGGTGTATATTATTCTAATTTTTTTTAATGCGCAATGATAAAATATAATTACTCTGATGAAATATACTCTAAAATTTTAAGCCTGGTTTTAAAAAAAATTGTTACATGTATCAACTCATTTGTTTTAGATAGGAAGTTTTGTCTTACGGTAATATATTTTTCAGTATCCTGAAACTGAGTAAATTTTTGGGAGGAAACTGCCAGCTATGCTTTCTAGCTTTTACTCAAGGGTGAGTTGTTTTTTAGTTTGGTTTCATGGTGGAGCTAGTGTAAGTGGCTACAAATAGAGGAAGTAAAGTGTTCGTGTAGATAAAGTACTGTTGAAGAATAAATAATAACCTTTGGTACCTACTTTAATGTTCCTAGCTGCAAGTTATTCAGTGTATTGATGTGGCAGAGCAGGCCTTAACTGCCTTGGAGATGTTGTCACGGCGACACAGTAAAGCCATTTTACAGGCGGTAAGTGTTGTTGCTGAAGGACTGTATTTCCTTGGATGTTTATCTCAGAACTACATTGTGCTAGTTCCTTGTAGCTCTGGAAGAGGACATATTCTCCCGAAGTGATGTACTAGACATTTTAATTTATTATTTTTGGTAAAGAATATTTTCCCTTCACTTTAACAGTTTTCTGTATTTTAGGGTGGTTTGGCAGACTGCTTGCTGTATCTAGAATTCTTCAGCATAAATGCCCAAAGAAATGCACTAGCAATTGCAGCTAATTGTTGCCAGAGTATCACACCAGATGAGTTTCATTTTGTGGCAGATTCCCTACCTTTGCTTACCCAAAGGCTAACTCATCAGGTAAAGTATGAATCTGTTTCCTATGCCATGAAAGTGTTTTTTTGTTTTTTGTTTTTTGTTTTTTGTTTTTTTTCTTCCCTCTGATGTCTTCTGATTCGATGTATATAACTCAAAATATTTTGATCTATGTTTCTTTTTAAGTGTATTATCCAGTCACATATTAATTAGGTTATTTTTTAATAAGATTTTGGAAGATTTACTCAAATGATAGGTAATTTATACGTTCAGTATCTTTATATTGATAGCAACTATGACTTCGTAACAATTGAGATTTTCCTTTGTAAAGTCAGAATTTACTTTCAGAAGGATCTCTTTAAAAGGCATTGGGAGCGTGGGTTAAGACTGGAAGAGACAGGTTGTCTTGAAATAGAAATGAAAAGTGCAAATTCCACCTATTGGGGTTGGAGGAGAGCAGAGTAGGTATGTAAAAGGTAAAATCTCAGAAATAGTTTAAAGAGCAGAATTCATACCACAATTAAATGGAGGAGATTGAGCTACCACATTTGGAGGTCAGAGAGAAACTGTTTTCTTGTACCCTTTACCATTAATGTTATTTATTACTAGAGACACTTTTTAAGGAATCTACTTTAAATTTGCTTCTGCAAATTATGTTAAGCCTTGTTAAAATCAGATGTACAGAATATGCTTAAGGGATTATATAAGATGATGGGCTCACATTTGTCTCTTACATTTCTATAATGATAAAGATAGAGTAAAGGCATTAAATTTTTTTCTTTTCTTTGTGGGATAAGGGACAGCTTACAGTCCAGACTATCTGTGAACTTGTATCATTTCAAGTCTACAACATACATGGCTAGTCAGTTTGTTTCTTATTTATTGGGGATATGATCTTACTATAACCCTAGCTAGCTTAGAACTCACAGAGATCAGCTGGCTTCTGGCCCCCAAATGTTGTGATTAAGGAATGCACTACCATGCCTGGCTTAATTTGTTTATTCTTGAAAGCATAGTTGAAATTGAGATAATTTGAAATATATTCTGTAATTCATTGTGAAAATCAATACTAACTAACATCCTTCCTTCATAAATGAGAACTAAGAATCAGAAAATTTAAATTAGTTGGCCGCTACTCTCTAGCTTGCTTTCTAGGGAATCTAGTAGCAACAAAGATGTGCACTTTTGCAATTTGATTTATGTTTTTACAGAAGGAAACCCCGTTGCTCCATTAATGAAGTAAACATAATGTTGGTTTTGTTGTTTTGAGGAACATTTACAGATGTTCCTTCAAGAGGGCTTTATTTTTATAGCAAGTCTATACTAATAGCCAAATCTTTTTTTGGTTATCAGGAACTTCATTCCTTAGTGCTTAGGGCATTGGATCTGCTGATGGTGTCAAATTCATGAATCTTCAAGTCTCTATGCAGATGTTTGTTCTTTAATATTACCAACTACACTTTGCAGGTTTTTCTTTTCAAAGCTCATATCTGATAATGAGGTCACCTAGATTTGAGGCAAAGAAAGAACTAATTGACTGGTGGTGCTAACATTTTATATTAATAAACTTTATTTTCCTTTGTGAAAAATAGGACAAAAAGTCAGTAGAAAGCACTTGCCTTTGTTTTGCACGTCTAGTGGACAACTTTCAACACGAGGAGGTGAGTGTCATCTTTAGTAGTATATTTTTTAAGTTGTAGAATCACTAAATTACAGCATAATAATTTCTCTTCTTTTGTTCATGAAGAATTTACTGCAGCAGGTTGCTTCCAAAGATCTGCTTACAAATGTTCAACAACTGTTGGTAGTGACTCCACCAATTTTAAGTTCTGGGATGTTTATAATGGTGGTTCGCATGTTTTCTCTGATGTGTTCCAACTGCCCAACATTAGCTGTTCAACTTATGAAACAAAGTAAGTACTGTTTTATTATTGTATTTTAAGCTGTAAAAGTGGCTCTTCCTTCATACTAACAAGTCAACCTAAGTCCCAAAAGTAAAAGAAATGATAAATGCCATTGGATATTGAAGAAGAAACATGATGAGGTCAGGACTGTAGCTCAGTGAGTGGTAGAGGCTTACCTGACATATATGAGGTCTGGGTGTTTGATATCCAGCAGTGCTAAAGATCTTTTCTGGTTTTTTGAGACAGGGTCTTTCTATGTAGCCTTGGCTATCCTAGAACTTGCTATGTAAGCCAGACTGGCCTTAAACCTGTGTCTTTGGTGCTGAGAAAAAGTGTATGCTGGCACACCTGGCTTGATCATATACTTTTGATGTTATATATTCTTTTTTTTTTTT
>CABHPQ010164895.1:0-49439 GCA_902168405.1 Peromyscus aztecus | reverse complement strand
ACTTGGGGTGCCCAGTACAGAGGTACATACATTACACAGTAGTGTAAACCACTTGGGGTGCCCAGTACAGAGGTACATACATTACACAGTAGTGTAAACCACTTGGGGTGCCCAGTACGGAGGTGCATACATTACACAGTAGTGTAATCCACTTGGGGTGCCCAGTAAGGAGGTACATACATTACACAGTAGTGTAATCCACTTGGGGTGTCCAGTACAGAGGTGCATACATTACACAGTAGTGTAATCCACTTGGAGGACGAAAATGGTAAGATTATTTGTACCTGTGATTTAGCTCAACCTTGTGCCTCAGGAAAAAACAAATAGGTGAGATTAAAATGCATTTTTTTTTTTTATTTAGGCCCAAACACGTGTAAAATTGAATTTCCTGGACCAGATTGCAAAGTATTGGGAGCTACAGGGAAGTACTCTGAAGATTCCGCACGTGGAGAGGAAGATCCTAGACTTGTTCCAGCTTAATAAGGCAAGTGCGGGGCGACTGTCTTGTAAGTCATTTCATCTTTTTTTTTTTGGACAACTGTTGTTTGAAATAAAGGTAAATGAGATGTGTTTTTAGTTAAGCACATTGAGGATCAGAGCTCTGTTGAATCTGTAAGCCTTATTTTATAGATTTTGTTACAGCCTCTCTTTCCTTTGAAACACCTCAGTGCTGCAAAGGGTCCTTCCCATTTTGTTAAGATAAGGGGAACCTAAGGCTCAAGGAAATTGAAAAGACTTCAGCTAAAACAGCTGAGCCGTAATTCAGTTCTAGGTTCCACTTCTTTCTACCAGACATGATGGCATGCATGCATGCGTGCTGTCCCTTAAATACATTTTAAGGGTAAGAAAGCAGGACCAAGTATGGGGTGCTTTCCTTTAGTAGAGATTTCATTGTTCACCTTAGGACCAAGTATGGGGGTGGGTGTTCCTTTTTAGTAGAGATTTCATTGTTCACCTTATTCTTTGGGGAAGTGAGAAGTAGTTTTGAGACTGGTGAAGCTATTTTAATTTTTTATTTTAAAATTAATAGCTTGTAGTTTTTCTTTTCTTCTTTTGACTTAGGAAGTTAAAAACATACAAACAAACAAAACAAATCAACAACAAAAATTATAGCTGGGAATTTTGTTCTTAGAATCAGACCTAGGTGTGAGAAAATTAGAAGTAATTTTCTCTAATATTTATTCTTTTTTTTTTCTTTCTAATATTTTTTGCTGTTAACAGTTAGTTGCAGAAGAAGGTGGGTTTGCAGTTGTTTGCAAGGAAAGAAAATGGACCAAAATTGCCACCAAGATGGGTTTTGCTCCTGGTAAAGCTGTGGGTTCCCACATCAGGGGACATTATGAACGAATCCTCAATCCATACAACTTATTCCTGTCTGGAGACAGTCTGAGGGTGAGTGTTGAACCTAGCCTTGACCTGTTTCACTTAATTGGTTATTTGTTGGGTACATTCTCTTTGGGGTGGATGAGACCGTCTTAATCATATTCAGAAAACATTGTTGAATGATTTCTTTTTGAGGAAAAATTCCAGTACTTTGGTTTGGGAAGCAACTGTACTTAAAAGTTTGTATTAGAATGAGTGAGATTATAAAGAAAATGCCGTTTTACTGTTTAATGAGGGAGAAAGGGCTTAGCACTGAGAGCACTTGATTCTCTCCGCAATGTCTGCAGTCCTCTTCTGAGGACTGCAGGTGAATGCTAGCAAACAAACCGTCACTCACATTTGAAGGCTTCGGTGGAAAGGAGTGTCTTAATCCATTCACATCCTTTGAGATATTCTAAATACTAGAGCAGTAAGTGCTAGAACTGGAATGATTTCTGTGCAATGGAAGTTTGATAACACAGTTTCTGAGGTCAAAACAATAATTCTGTCCTAATCCTATAGACCAGTAACACCTGTAATGCTAAGTCCTGTATATTTTCATAGCATTTTAGTTTTCTTCTATTTATCCTTTCTTGAACTTCTTGTTTAGACTAGAAGTGACTTGTCTGATAACTTCATACTCAGGAAGTTTTTTATATTTTTGTATATTTGCATGCTGTGATCAAACTGAAGCGCTGCTCCATGCTAGGCAACTCCTCTACCACCGACTGTCCCCCGGTCTCCCAAGCTGGGAGCTTGTGTGTGTGTAGCCCTTGCTCTTTTGTAATTTGTCATTTAAACCAACCTTGAACACACAGAGATCTGCCCGTCTCTGCCTCCTAAGTGATGGAATTGATTATAGGTGTGTGCCACCACGCTTGGATTTGTATTTTGAGACAGGGTCTTCTATATCACAGACTAACCTCAAAACTTGTTATATACCTAAGGATGACCTTGGATTTCTAGTCACCTTGCCTTCACCTCCCAAGTGATGGGATCACAGGCATGCACCACCATTCTCAGTTCATACAATGCTGGAGATTCAACCCTGGTCTTTCATGCTTATGTGACGAGCTCTCTACCAATGGAGCTACATCCCAATCCCTCTCTCCCTTTAAAAAAAAATGTATGTTAATGTTTAGTAAGCCATGGATGATGTGATTCATTTCGAGACAATGTCTTGCCTGTATGAGTTATTGTTACTTCAGCAAAAGCAACTTAGGCAAGTTTGAGTGTATAGTCCATTTCGGCAGGAGAGCATGGCCTCAGAAGCATGAAGCAGCTGGTCCCACTGTGTCTGCAGTCAAGAAGCAGAGAGAGAAATACTCATGCTTATCTTGCTTTTGCACTTGCATCCTGGTACCCCAGCCCATGGGATGGTGCTACTCACGTTTAGTGTGACTCTTCTCACCTTAATTAACCAAATCTAGAAAATCCCTTACAGAATGCCCAGATGTGTGTCTCCCAGGTGATGCTACGTCCTGTCAGGATGACTATAGTAACCATCACAGTGTGCATCCTGGACTGCCCTTGAGCATGTGATTCTCCTGTGTCAGCCTCCAAGTGCTGGGATTATAGTCGTGGACCATGTACTAGACTTTGGCCTCTGTTATATAGTTACATTATAAGCAGTTGCCCCACATAGATTAACTTTTCTCTTTTTGAGTTCTTTATGTGTAGAGGAGGTTCCAGTGAGTAGGGGAAAAGATCTCCCCTAATTGATGAGCGGCAGCAGTTGAGAACTTGTCAGCGTCGTTCTCCACTTGGAAGCTGCTCTGTCTGTGGTCCTAGTACACCAGAGGTTGAGGCGAGGGAACATGGAGTTTTTATAAAAGCCTCGGCTTATTTATGTAGGAAGATAAGCTAACAGAGGGTAGGGATTTCAAGACAGAGTGCACAAACATTGCATATATAACTCAAGTGTTTGTTTCAACCTACTGTATACCAATAGATTCTAAGCACTGATACATATTCCTTATAGAAAGTTTTTCAAAAAGGGCTGAGGATGTAGCTCAGTTGGTAGATGCTTATCTGCTGTGCACAGGGTCCTGGATTTAATCCCTAGCAAGGAATAAACTGGTCATGCCTGTAATCTCAGCACTCAGGAGGCAGAAGCAGGAGGATCAGAAATTCAAGGTTATTGTTGGTTATACAGAGAATTCAAGGTCAACTTGGGCTACATGAGACTGAGTAAAAAAGAAAAAAAAAAAAGGAACTGCCGTAATGGAACACGGCCTTACTCTTGCATCACCATGTTTTCTGAAAGCTCTGAAAGAGGATGGCTGTCTCTGTGGGATGAGGTGATTATGGTGTAATGATATCAACCACTTCTAAATCCTACTTTTCAAGAAGAGGCAAAGTCAGTGTTAGAAAACCAATGTACTAGGTTTGTATTTTGAATGATCTTTGGAACAAAAGATAAAGTTCTTCATATATATTCTAAAAATATGCTAAGCTTGGTTTTGCCTAGTGTGTCTAAAGTCCTTATGGAATCATGAATATAGATAATAGAACCACTAAGCCATGTGGGAAATAGAGGCTAAATAGGTAATATGGGAACCAGTTCATTAATATTTCCCTTATCACACATAATTTTAACCTCAAATAAAATCACTTAATTTTTGTTTCAGAAAATTCATAGAGTGGGTAAAGTAACGTATAAACTGAATTTTTGTTTTTGTTTTTGGAAGACAAAGGTCTCATGTGTCCTAGGCTAACCTCCAATTAATGGTGTAGCCAAGGATGGCCTTGAACCTTCTGATCCTTGTGCCCCAACCTCCTGAGTACTAGGATTATAGGTGTGTGCCACCAAATCCAGTTCATGGTTGCTAGGGATTGAATGCAGGGCCTCAAGCATGCTAGATAAGCACTCCACCAACTGAGCTACATCCTCAGTGCCACCCCCACTCCTCCTGCCCCCCCTTTTAACAGAAAAGTTTATTGAGCTACATTCCCAGTTAATAGTGTATTTCATGTATTCTTTGCCAAATATAAATGATGTAACATACCCCAGATGTACTTCAGATAATTGCATTTTGGAACCTGCTTTTAAAGATGCTTCTCATGGGGCTGGAGAGGTGGATCAGTGGTTAAGAGCACTTGCTGCTCTTGCAGAGGACCTAGGTTTCTTAGCACCCGCATGGTGGCTCACAACCATCTGTAAGTCCAGTTCAGGAAATCTGATGCCTTTTTCTGGCCTCTTCAGACATTAGGCATGTACACAGTACACATGCATACATGTAGGCTAAATGCTTATACAACACATAAAAAGAACTTTCTAAAAATGCTTCTCATGATATTTGTTGTCCTCTTATCTTTCATGATAAAGAAATGCACACTTGAGAAATTCACGTTAGCTTCAGTAATAATAGTTTCTTGTGTTATGTTTTGGCATTAAATATTATCTAGCTGTCAGCTTAGGATCAAACTAAAAAAATGAAAGCAAAAAGAAACTTCTGATCAGAACTGAATCACTTTTCTTGTCACTGTGACTGGAAGGATTTATTGGGCCATAATTTGAGAGGGTACAGTCAGTGCATCACGGCAGGGAAGGCATGGTGGAGTTATGGCAATGAGATGGTTTGGTTGGGACTCTTGGTATATGGTGGACCAGGAAGCAGAGGGCATAGATTATAATTAGAACAGGCCTAGAGCCGGGGGATGGTGGTGGCGCACGCCTTTAATCCCAGCACTCGGGAGGCAGAAGGCAGGCAGATCTCTGTGAGTTCGAGGCCAGCCTGGGCTACAGAGTGAGTTCCAGGAAAGGCGCAAAGCTACACAGAAGCCCTGTCTCAAAAAACCAAAAAAAACCCCCAAAAAACAAAACAAAACAACAGGTCTAGAGCTCATACGGTTCACCCGGATGATCAACATTTTCTCCAGATAGACACCAGCTACTATAGGCCATACAACCTCCCAAAATAGTGCTACCAGTGGGAGACGACACACAAAAAACCTAAGGAGATAAGCACTTAAATAAATCTAAGTTATACTGTTGATGTAAAAAAAAAAAAAAAAAAAAAAAAAGAAAAGAAAAATTTGACATATAAACATAACTAAATGATTGATATTTTTAGATTTGACTTTGTGCGGCGCATGCCTTTAATCCCAGCACTTGAGGCAGGGGCAGGCAGAGCTCTGAGTTCAAGGCCAGCCTGGTCTACAAAGTGAGTTCCAGGAGAGCCAGGGCTGTTACACAGAGAAAACTTGTCTTGAAAAACAAAAAAGAAAAAAAGTAGATGTTTTGTTAACTATATATATAATTATAGGTGGAAGAAAATTCATTGGTACAACTTTTATTTCTAGTGTCTTCAAAAGCCTAGCCTGACCTCGGATACAAAGGACAAGGAATACAAACCCCATGATATTCCCCAGAGGCAGTCTGTACAGCCCTCAGAAACCTGTCCTCCAGCCCGCCGAGCAAAGCGCATGAGAGCAGAGGTAAGTACTTGGGGGGATTGCTTAGTTTCTTGAGTCTAATGCTAATGGCTAGTCATCACTGACTTTCTTATCTACAAGTGCTTTGTAGTTCTGAGCCTTGGTAATCTCTTAAAGGGATACTTCATACGGTTGAGCTTTTACACCACCAATGGGGATGGTGTTGTCCCCAAAGAGGAAGGAATGGAAGAACTCATTCTGCATTGCCTGAAAAGCTTATTAGTTGTTCGTAGTCAAAACCCAACAAACAATTGGGGGAATATGTGAAGACAGGGACTTTGTTCATAATAAGTGTCGAATCAGGAACATATTTACTAAGAAGAGGGAAGAGTTGAGAAGTATGAAGGAAATACTAATGTTAAGATGTGAGGGACATGAGGAAAGGCTGCTAAGATGATTTGCTTTAGGATTTTTTTTTTCCTGTTCAGAAAGGAAGACTATTCTATTTACTTTGTTCCCATAGAGAGGTCTGAGGACTTTGGATTTCTGTCCAGCTACTTGATAGAATGTGAGTTCTAGGAAATAACTCACTGCTGAGGAGCCTCAAGGCAATATCATGCTTCTGAGTCAATCAATCTTTGCATGTTTAATAATCATTGACAAATAATTTTTTTCACATGAATTTAGAGAATCCATTTCTTTCTTTTCTCAATGAAAGAAACTAGTCAAAATAGAAATTAATCATTATTTAAAGCCCATAGACATATTTAAATCTCATTAATCTAAAAATTACTTTTTATTTTTAAAATAGTTAATAGTACTGGACTTTTGTGACAGGGCTACACTGTGTATCTCAGGCTGGCCTTAAACTTGCTATGGTCTTGTTTCCTTAGCCTTCTGATTGCTAGGAACATAGGTGTGTTCCACCATGCATGATTCCTTTTGGACCTTTATATATGTAAGACATACTTTAGTGCTGCGGATGCCTGGGTCTGCCTTGATGATACCAAATGTAATGATAATGCCCACAGAAGAAATTCTTTTAGCTGTGAACAGGGGAAAGTGATAAATAGTTCTTCAAACACTTGTTATAGACCACAAAGTGGTTTTGTTTTACCATTAAATAGCATTCTAAGTAACAGTCAGTGGAACTGAGATTGAATTATATATATATCCTTAATGAAAAAGTAGGCCTTTTAACAGTTTAACGACGTTACAAGTATAATTTACTTTATAAGATTTAAACATTTTATTTTTTTGTGTATGAGTTTTTTGCCTGAATGTATGTGTGCCATGTGAGTGCAGTGCCCATGGAGGACAGAGAAGAGTGTCAGATCCCCTGGGACTGGAGCGAAAGATGGTTGTTAGCTGTCACGTGGATGCTGGGAATCAAACCCAGTTCTCTGGAAGAGTAGCCAGTGCTCCATCTCTTCAGCCCCTGATGTATAATTGATGACACTGGTTCATTAAAATAACAGTGAAGCACTGGGGTGGGGGGGTGGGGGGGGCTGCTGTGGCATACACCTTTAATCCTAGCATTCCTGAGGCAGAGGCCGGCAGCCTGGTCTACAGAGCAAGTTCTAGGACAGCCAGGGATACACAGAGAAACCCTGTCTTGAAAAATCAAAATGATGATGAAGATGAAGCTAGAGAGGTGGCCCAGTGGTTAAGTTTATCCTTCTCTTGCGGAGTACCCAAGTTTGACTCCTAACACCCACCTCCAGCAGCTCACAACCCACCTGTATCTGCAGCTCCAGGAAATCTGATGACCGCTTTAGTCTGTGAGACCTACACACACATGGGCATATGGACACTGTGCCACACACACACTAATAAAACTGAATGTTTGGTTTAAAAAAAAACCCAAGTGTGGTGGTACACACCTTTAATCCCAGCACTCAGGAGGCAGAGGCAAGCAGATCTGTGAGTCTGAGGACAGCCTGATCTACATAGCAAGGCTCAGGCTAGCCAGTGACTCCTGTTTTTTTTTAAAAAAAAAATCATTGAAAATTGTGGAAGCTAAGTTTCCACAAATACTGGTAGACCTTTGAAGAGGTTAGCAAAATTTTAGAGGGTAATGAATTTGTGATGTTTTTATAATTGTTTTAGGTTTAGTAATAATTAAAGCAAAAGTTCTAGAGGAAAATAAGGTGTTGGTATGTCCATTTTGGGTAGTAATACAGCTCATAATTTGATCTCAACTTTTTGATTATTTTTTTTTGTTTCCTTTTCCCTAAAACCTGTATTATTGGAGGGCACTCCTCTAGTTTGTGTGTAAGAGATTCTTAAGTACTAACAGATAGAAGAAAATATTCATATATATATGACCATTTTTTTAGGCCATGAATATTAAAATAGAACCAGAAGAGGCAACAGAAGCCAGGACTCATAATCTGAGACGCCGAATGGGTTGTCCAACTCCAAAATGTGAAAATGGTAAGAAAGTTTATCCATGAATAAGAAAGATAAGTAAAAATGATGATAGCAATTATTTCTTTGGTTACTTGGTTGGGTTTGAGAAATAAAATCTTAATATATTGTTGTCTTTATTCTCACAGTTAATAGGCCAGTAGGAAAAAAAATGGAAAAATATGTGTATTTGGAAAATAAATGAATTTCTCAGTTGTCTAGCTGCTGTTTTGAAATTTAGTTCAATAAATTCACTTAAAAGACAAAAAGATGATTTGAAAAGTATAGGTTCCTTTTTATTTCAAGGCAAGCAGAGACCTTATCTAGTTTGAAGTTCAGTTGATAATGCTTGCATGGCTGTCACTTAATGGAAGCTGTTGAAAGGTGTTGTCCATTTTCCTGCTTTCTTTCCCCTATTTTCTCTCCCTATCTCTTTCTTGTGCTCCCCCTTCCTTCCTTCCTACCTTTTTTTTTTTTTAAGAGAAAGTCTTCTGTATATTCTTGCCTGGCTTCAAACTCTTCAGTTTTGACCCTCCTTGCCTCTGTCTCCCAAGGGCTGGCATTACAGCAATGTGCCACCACACCTGACTAGAGGTAAATTTGTGGTTCTCATAGGATGAGTATTGTGTTGTATTACACATGGGCATATACAAATGCAGTATTAAAATAGGCTTTTCATAGACATTAATGTGTTAGGGAAAAGACTATATAAAATATAGTGGGAAATAAATAGCTGTGAATCAGAGGCCTTAAGTTCTTTGAGATGGGTTTGTTGTGAATTAATCACTTGATAGTTCAATAATTGATTACTCAGTTTAGCCAAAATTACCAGGTTTTGGATCCAGGAAGGAATCTCAGATTATAAAGAGACAGTGTATAATGTGATAGAGTCCTGGTTGGTGAATTGTTGATATCCATCCCTGTCACGAGCAAGAGAAATGTCTTGTTCTTGTTAATTTTTCTTTGAGACATGGTCAGTTTCACTATATAGCTCTGACTGACCTGGAACTCACAGAGATCGTTCTTTCTCCGCCTCCTGGGTGTTGGGATTAAACGTATGTGCTACCACACACCCTGCACATGTCTTATTCTTAATTAAAGAACAGTTTAGTTCCCATTTTGAAGGCACACATAAGCAGCATATTCATAATAGAACTCATGCTAAAATTTAATCGAGGTCAGCTTGTATTTTATCATAATCAGTATTGAACTCTTGTATATAGTAACACTGGGTGTTTTTAAAATGAAAATAAATATGGAATTATGTTTGTGTGGAGTTATGCTGGGAGAGGAGGAAGTGGATGAGGTGAGATAGATAAGCAGAGTCCATACAGAAAGAACTAACTTTGGATTGCCTCCTGTAGAGAAAGAAGTGAAAAGTAACATCAAGCAAGAGCCCGCTGAGAGAAAGGACTGCCTGTTAGAAAGCGAGAAGGAAAAGCCCAAGAGTCGATCTAAGAAAAGCACTAACGCTGTGAGTTGACACTTAACTTCTCCTTTACCCCATTTTCTCCTTTTCCTCCTTTGATTACTTACTCTTTTTTTTTTTTCTTTTCTTTTTGAAACAGGATCTCTCCATATTCAAGGTGGCCTTGGATTTGTAATTCTGTCCCAGCCTCCTGAGTAGCTGGGATTATAGAAGTCCACCCTTCCTCTCTCCCTCCCTCTCCCTCTCCCTCCTGGTGGGGATCAGACTCGGGGACTTGCACATTCTAGGCAAGCACTCTAACACTCAACTACATACCCAGCTCTGGGAAATGAGCAGCATATTCTTATGGAACATAGGCCTTTTATATACTAAACAAGTACTCTATCACTGAACTTCATCCCTAGCCTATTCCCCTGCCCGTTTTTTGAAAACCCTTTACCTATAAGCTTATACTTCTGTGCATTACTTAGTATTAACAAATGAGAGATATTTTAATGTCTGTTTGATCAATTTATAAGTAAGGAAATACCTGATTCTAGTAAGCATTGGTAGTTGTGATTTTTTTTTTTTTTGAATTTGTTCAGTTTGTACTGGATAGTAAAGAAGTGCATTGACCTGTTCACAAATCATTAGCCTACCTACAGATGCGCCGAAGGGTAGATCAAAAGTCAAATTGACATTCTGTACCTGCAAGGGGGAAAAAGAACAAGAAAGAAGAGGAAGGAAAGGAAAGGAGGCCTGGGGTGGGGCTTTAGAGGAGAGCTGGAGAATTTACCACGCAGTTGGAACATTAGTTGAACGTGATGCTTATGCTAGATGTGGTGGCTCCTGCCTGTAGTCCTGGTACTCAAGAGGCTGAGGCAGGAGAGGAGTGCTGAGAGCTCAAACCCTAGCATGGGTTACAGAGCCAAAAAACACACAGAAGTTCACCAGTTTAATATTAGATAGTATCAGCTTGACCTCTCCTCAGAGATCCTGACAGTAGTGTCTTTAAATTGGTAATGATCTCACTGTTCCTTTCCCACCATACATACAAGAAAATACAGTAAGAGAATGTGCAGAGTCCAAATTTTTTCCTTTAATTATAAACAGATTTAACAAGTTAGACTTCCTGTTAGTTGACTTCTCAGCTTTCTGTTAGTAGGTTATATATTAGATTCGGGGAGGAAGCTGCCATATGAAAATATCACAGACTCCGTAGCTTAAATAACAGTGTTTTGCAGTTCTGCAAGTATATAAACTCAAGGCATTGGCAGGGTTGATTTCTTCTGAGGCCACTATGTCTTCTACTGATTTTGTGTGTGTGTGTGTGTGTGAGTGTGTGTGTGTGTGTGTGTGTCCAGATCATATGTAACTAATAAAAATAACTATGCTTTATCGTTTGATATTTGGGGAATTTTTCTTTCTCTTTTAAGGGGTGTGGGGAGGTTCATGTGGCAGACCTTGGCCTTGAACTGTGATCCCCACCCCTTCCTGCCTCTGCCTTCAAGGACTGGTATTACAGGTTTGCATCACCAGCAGGGGACACTCATCCCAACTCTAGAATTGAATTCAAAGTGGTAGGATTTTGTTTTTTGTTTGTTTGGTTTTTTCTGAGTCAAGGTTTCTTTGCGTAGCCCTGGCTGTCCTGGATCTCTCTCTTTCTGTAAACCAGGCTGTCCTCAAACGCAGAGATATACCTGCCTCTGTTGCTTTTTTTTTTTTTTTGGTTTTTCGAGACAGGGTTTCTCTGTGTAGCTTTGCGCCTTTCCTGGAGCTCACTTGGTAGCCCAGGCTGGCCTCGAACTCACAGAGATCCGCCTGCCTCTGCCTTCCAAGTGCTGGGATTAAAGGCGTGCGCCACCAACGCCCGGCTGTTGCTTTGTTTTTTAACCCACTCTTCTGTGATGAGGTTTCTCTGAAGCCCAGGCTAGCATTGAAATCCTAGATAACCTGTCATAACTTCCCAGGGCCATGATTACAGACATCTTTCACTACACCTGGTTCCAGAGTATTTGCTTAATGTCGTTAATTGTTTGGCTAATAACTTACTACCTATGAGGATTATCTTAAATTTACCAAATAATGACTTTATATAAAAAAAATAAACATAATTGAAAGCTTGGAGATCGAAGTTCAGAATTGGGAACACATGTGATTGTGAAATACTACTTATAGAAGGTGTAGCCTTTTAATTCAAACTATATATGGGCTGCAGAGATGGCTCATTAGGTAAATACACTTATGCTAAACTTGATCAGACTTTATTCTCTGGAGCTCATGTGGTAGAAGAGACTTCTGACTTTTACATGTTGCCTGTGCTTTGCATACACAGATACAGGCATTCACAAAAATGTGTAAATTAAAATTACACACACACATACCGTTTGTGGGCTGGCACATGACTGTCTGGTAGAACACTTGCCTAGTAGTAGCATGTTTGAGACTGAGCTTGATTCCTTAGCATCACAAAAACAAGGTGTGGTGCTGCACACCTGTAAACACAGTTCTTAAAGGTGGAGTCAGGATCACAAGTTCAAGGTTATCCTCAACTAAGCAATAAGAGGCCACTTGAGTTACATGGAGACCCTCAGAACAAGATGAAGCAAAATGAAAAAAAAAAAAAAACCCACAGAATCAAATAGCTCACATTCCTTTGTTTTCTGTTTATTTTCCTTGCTGTAGGTGGACCTGTATGTGTGCCTCTTATGTGGCAGTGGCAATGACGAGGACCGGCTGCTCCTGTGTGATGGCTGCGATGACAGTTACCATACCTTCTGCTTGATTCCCCCTCTCCACGATGTGCCCAAGGGAGACTGGAGGTGTCCTAAGTGTTTGGCTCAAGTAAGAATTAACGACTGAGAAAGAAGACTACTTTTGAAACATTTTCTGTTGGCTGTGGGTTTTAGATTTAACAATAATAATGAAGTCCATGAACAAAACTAGGGTTAGAAGTGAATAGGAAAGAGGTCTTACAAAGTTCCACAGTGTGTGTGTGTGTGTGTGTGTGTGTGTGTGTGTGTGTGTGTGTGTGTGCGTGCAGAGGCAGAACATTTTTATTTATTCACCAACAAATTCATTGTAAAAAAAATTATGTTCTTTTTAGGAATTTATAAGTACTTAACAGCTTAGATTATTTCACAAGGCATAGGTACCATTATTAATATCTTAGTGTATACTCATCCAGACTTTCTTTTCTTGCTCTGTATGATGTATGTTGGGCTGAGGGATGTTTATATTTGTCAGTGTGCTTGTGTACACTAGTTCATCTGTGACAGGGTCTCTGCTGAGCCTGAAGCACATTAATTTACTCAAAACTGACAGGTCAGAGAGCTTCAAGGATCACCTTTCTCCATCACCCCTACCTACCAAGCACTGGGGACCTGGCTGTTCTCAGGATATCAATTCAGGTCCTTATGCTTGTGTGGCAGGCACTTCATTGATAGAGCCAGCTCCCCATCCCAGACACTCTCTTTTAAACAAATGGAATTGTATTAGACAACAGATTTTAGTAATTTACTCTTTTATCTTCAATATTTTCTCTGTAGTATATCTAGTGCTGATATTTTAACAACATATAACAGAGTTCCGTTGTTATCACTATAAGGAAGTACTCAGTCATTGGAATGTTACATTTTGTGTTAGAATTAGATTCTAACATTAAGGTTTTTTTATTATACTGCTTAGAGCTAAAAAGTCCTAGAGGTTTTCTATATAGCCATAGTGTCACATGAGATGGCCCCACAGGACAGGTTATTATGGAACTTGGAAAGGAGGGTCCATGGTGTCAAATAAATATTAATATTTAAATATTTAAATATTTAATATCTGGATAGAGATGACCATAGAAATGGGTCTGGATATTCAAATCTATTGACACATATGTAGGGCAGTCTCATATTGCCTCTATTAACCTCTTAGTGTTTTGTTTTTAAAAGGGTTTGATAGCATTATTTAGTTACCATTAAATGCTGCTGGTCTGAGAGCTGTTTTGTTTCCATGTGGTTATTAATTTCTATTTTGATTTTTTTATTGTTTTGTTTTGGTTTTTTGAGACAGGGTTTCTCCGTGTAGTTTTGGTGCCAGTCCTGGAACTCACTCTGTAGCCCGGCTGGCCTCAAACTCACAGAGATCCTCTTGGCTCTGCTTCCTGAGTGCTGGGATTAAAGGCGTGCACCACCACCACCGCCCGTCTTATGTTGATTTTATAGTTTAAATTCTTGAACATTATTCCTCTCATTTTTAGCACTGATCCTGAAAGCAAATCAAAGTTTAAAAATTGTAATTGTTAAAAAGTATCTTATTTGCTCAGTACCAAATACAAATTATTTACTCACTGGACCAATCTCATGCTTTAGACATTTTTCTAATGTAAGACTAATAGAATGAAAAAAATCTTAAAACTGTTATCCTTGTGACTGTTGACTAGATGCACTTGGTATTTTCAAGTGCCACCTAGAACACTAATTTTTTTTTTCTATGCAGGAATGTAGCAAGCCCCAAGAAGCGTTTGGCTTTGAACAAGCAGCAAGGGATTATACTCTCCGCACATTTGGGGAGATGGCAGATTCGTTTAAATCCGATTACTTCAACATGCCAGTCCATGTATGTAGATCTATACTAATTTGGGTTAGAATTTTACAAATGTTGTTAATTAATAATTAGTTAGTTTACTTACTTACTCCTGTGTCAGTGGTACTCAGGCAACAATGTATATGTGGAAATTAAAGACAACTTGTGGAAGTTGGTTTTCTCCTACTATGTTTGTTCTAGGGATTGAGCTCAAGTCATCGACTTGGCACCATGTGCCAAGACATCTCCCTAAGCTGTGATTTAAGGTTTATGTTATGTTACTTTTCTGAGATTGGTTCTCAGTTATATAGCCCCAGCTAGCATGGAATTCACTGTGTAGACCAAGCCCACCTCGAACTCTGAGATCCATGCGCCTCTGCCTCCCAAATGCTGGGATTAAAGGGGGCACTACCACACCTGGCTAATTACAAGTTTGTTGTTTTGTTTTGTTTTAATGAGTTAGCTGATGAGGAAAAAAGAGTTAACATTTACACTGTAGACAGTTTCTCTTCAACTCTATTACTGGCGAAAGAAAAGCTTCATTCATTGAAGCCACAAAGAAGTGAATAAATGTTTCACTCTGGCAGCCATTGTACAGAAGGAAACTTCTAGAATGTTTAATGGTAGTAGAATGCCACAGTACTTTCTATCAGAATGTTTCCATTTAAGTGCACTGTGTACTGTGTCTTATGTTTATTATATTTTGTTTATTATATTTTGTTTATTATACTTTGTTTATTATATTTTGTTTATTATATGTTTATTATATTTTGTTGTCTAATTATTAGATTGTAAACTTTACAGTAAGATCCCACTTTTATTTCTTGTTTACTTAGAATATAAGCAGGTATTTTCAACGTTCAATATTCTATCAAATACAAAATTAAACTGTTTCCAGTGTAATTCTGGATATTTAAGCTGTGGTTTTTCCTCACTTATGTGTGCCATAACAAACAGCTCATACATGAGATCCCTACAGTTGGATGATTCTGAGGTTACAGGAGAGTTTTGATCTCTATGGCATTCCAACAATGTATTAATGATCCTGATAGTTCTTTATGTCATGAACATTAGCTTTTAGTTCCGTAGCATTTTCTTTCTAATGTATATCCATCCCATTTGAAGTTTTATTTTGACTCCTCATGAATTTTAGTATTTTCCTATATAAACAGTCATGTTGACTGGCTTATGATATCTGTTATTGGATCTTTATTTTACTTAAAAGCTGAAGACATTAAGGGCCAGACATGTAAGTTATTTGCTCTACTCAGAACTATTCCTTGACACTTTGATAGCTTTGTATTGTTGGATGTGCTAAGGCAATGATTTTTTGTTCATAATCTTCAATTTTTTTTCTTTTCTTTTTTTTTTTTTTTTGGTTTTTCGAGACAGGGTTTCTCTGTGTAGCTTTGCGCCTTTCCTGAATCTTGCTCTGTAGACCAGGCTGGCCTTGAACTCAAAAAGATCCTCCTGCCTCTGCCTCCCGAGTGCTGGGATTAAAAGCGTGCGCCACCACCGCCCGGCTTCAATTTCTTATTTTATTTTATTACAATCTTTTTTAGATTTATTCATTTTTGTTTTTGATGTGGGAGTATTTTGCTTGCATGTATGAATGTGCAACATGTGTATGCTTCGTACCCATGGAGGTCCGAAGAGGGCATAGGATCCTCTGGATCTGGAGTTACAGATGGTGCATGTGGGTGCTGGAAATCAAACTAGGGTTCTCTGCAAGAGCAACAAGTGCTCTTAACCACTAGACCATCTCTCTAGCCTTCTTATTTTTTTTTTTTAATTCATGTTTGTATTACTTTCAGCCAGGTTTAGTCAAATCATGTGTTAAGAAACATTTGTTAGCCAGGTTGGGTGTTATATTTCTCAGAACACAAAAGTATATTTCAAATTATTAAAAAAACCAAAACAGGTCATTTTATTTTCCTTGGCCTCTCTTTGTGGTTGTGGTTTGGTTTGTAATCAAGGAACATGAATTCTTTTTTTTTAAATTTCGTATTATTTTTTGTTTGTTTATTTATTTGTTTTGTTTTTGCATCCCAAGCAAGGTTTCCTCTTCTCCCAGCTCCCCCCCCCTTCCCATTCCTCTTCCTGTTTCTCTTTAGATATGGACTGGTCTCCCAAGGACATCAGCCAGCCATGGTCTATCAAGTTGTAGTGAGACTAGACACCTCCCCTTCTTTCTATTAAGGCTGGATGAGGCAATCAGTAGGAGGAATAGATCCCAAGAGCAGGTAACCCCTGCTGTCACTGTCAGGAGTCTCACAGGAAGACCATGTTACACAACTGTAACATGTGAGCAGAGGGCCTAGGCTGGTCCCAGGCAGGCTCCCTGGTTGTCGCTTTAGTCTCTGTGAAGCCCCTATGAACCCAGATTAGTTGGGAACTTGAATTCATAATCAATTCTTATAGTTCTTAATTATAAAATGTATTCTAGAAAATAGAGTTGTTGCCTGAATCACCCGAGAATATTACCTGTGGGAAATTATGCACAGTTTTTTTTTTTTTTCTTAGCAAGTTAATCTTTGATTCTCATCTCTTAACTAGTCATAAACAACTTGTGAATGAATGGAAAAGTTACTCTTCCAATTTCCTTGTACTTCCAGATGGTTCCTACAGAGCTGGTAGAGAAGGAGTTCTGGCGACTGGTGAGCACTATTGAAGAAGATGTCACGGTGGAGTATGGAGCTGATATCGCTTCAAAGGAGTTTGGCAGTGGCTTCCCTGTACGAGATGGGAAAATCAAGATTTCCCCTGAGGAAGAGGTAGGTTCCAACTGTAGGGACTTGTAGTGTGAGGCGGAGCTCTACATCTAAAGCACAGTGTTGATCTAAAGGGCAGAATACTAGAGTAGTGACATCCTCAGGTAACACTTGGGTCCTTTTGAGTGCCTTGGAAATTGATTATTTAGAATTACTCTCAGCACAGTCTTAATTACTGGATTTTTAATATCTTCAAGAAAAATTAAGTCCTCAAAAAGTCCTAGTCCTGATTATACACTACAGTATGGTGATTATAGGACATTATTAGCACCCTTTCCTCCAGGTTCTAACCTTGAGTTCTTCTTTAAAATTAACCTGAGGGCCAGTGGTGTCGCAGGCAGATCTCTGAGTTCCAGGCTAGCCTGGGCTACAGAGTGAGTTCCAAGAAAGGCTCTAGAGCTACACAGAGAAATCCTGTCTCCAAAAAAAAAAAAAAAAAAAGCCAAAAACACAAGAAACAAACCCAAACCAACCTGAGAAATCAAGGCCTTGCTTAACTTTAATGTTTATAAGTGTCTTACTCTGCATGGTAGTAGACTCATAAACCCAAACTATTTCTGTCTGTCCTGTGGGCAGTCGGATTTACAATGTGTATGTTGGTGTTCATTTTCTATTTTACATACACACAGAGAAGTATATAGTCATGTGTACAGCTTGGTTAGTCTTCACAAACTGAACACTTGAACACAGGGTACCCAGCACTAGAACAAGAAAGTAGGATAGACTGGAGTGATACGCCTTCTCTGCTTTTTGTCTTCACCACTTCCCTCTTTGAGGACAACCACTATTACCTTACACATCCCAACTTCCAACTGACGATGTAGATTAGTTTGCCTGGTTTTAAACTTCGTCTAATGAGTTTATGGTCTTCTGTATCCTAAAACAAAACAAAACAAAGGGTAGATGTATATATACAGTTCCACTTATTTAAAGTCTAAACCAGCCGGGCGGTGGTGGCGCACGCCTTTAATCCCAGCACTCGGGAGGCAAAGGCAGGCGGATCTCTGTGAGTTCGAGGCCAGCCTGGGCTACAGAGTGAGTTCCAGGAAAGGCGCAAAGCTACACAAAGAAACCCTGTCTCGAAAAACCAAAAAAAAAAAAAAAAGGTCTAACCCAGACAGAGCTAGAGATCTTCATAGTGGCAGTCTACTTTGACCCCCAAACCCTTCATTTTTTTTTTTTTTTTTTTTAAAGGAGTCGTGTCGTGTCACACCCCCCCCATGCCCCCCTTCCCCCCCCAGACAGGTTTTGTCTGTGAAACAGTCCTGGCTGTCCTGGTTATTACTCTGTAGACCAGGCTGACCTTGAAACTCACTGAGACCTGCCTGCCTCTACTTCCTGAGTGCTGGGATCAGAAGCCTGCGCCACCACCTGGCTGAAGGAGCTCTTTAGACAATCCTTAACTGTGGAATTGTAGGGGCTGGAGAAATGGCTCATCAGTTTTACGAGCACTTGTTTCCCTTCCAGAGGACCTGGGTGGTTTCCTGCACCCAGGACAAGCTGCTCACAATTGCCTTTGTTTGCCTCTAGTTCAAGAGTACTTGATGTCCCTTTTGTCCTCCTTGGGTATCTGCACACATGTATCACAACCCCATCAATATAAATAAATATAATAAAATAAGAAAGGAACAAACAAATAAACATTTCTAAAGTGTTAGCATGATACTGCTGAAACTTTATCCTCTTTTTTTTCTTGCTCCTTTTAGGAATATCTTGATAGTGGCTGGAATTTGAACAATATGCCAGTGATGGAGCAGTCTGTCCTTGCTCATATTACTGCTGATATATGTGGCATGAAACTCCCTTGGTTGTATGTGGGCATGTGCTTTTCTTCCTTCTGTTGGCATATTGAAGACCACTGGAGCTATTCAATCAACTACCTGCACTGGTGAGAAATTCTATATTGAGCCTATGAACAGTATGTAAGCTGGGTAGGAAGATTCCCTCTTTCAGATATGTGTTGCCTGTGTCTGAAGGCAATGGGTTCCTTTTGTTTTAGCTTATGTTAGATTAGATTTCCTATCAAGGTGGGACACTTTACAAAAGTTCTACAGCCTCTGAAATCATACACTAGTTTAGTGTATAGGATGTTTCTAGGAATAGTATAATTTTTATATGAATTCAGTAAAGTGTTTACTAACAGGTTAAAAAAAGCACCGTGTAGTGTTTTTCGATACAGGAAATCTCACTTGGTAGTCATGGTAATCCATGTATTCCTTTGGGGATGAACAGATCCTTGGGACTATCCGTTTCCTTTTGTTGTGCTGAATTCTGATATGTAACACCTCTCTGCAGACTTTTGAACTTTATACTGTTTAAACTTTTCACTCAAAGCCATTTGTCCCTAAATCTGTTTCCACCTCCCCTATTTCTTCTACTTCGAAGTACAAAAATATTTTAAAATCTATAACCCACTCTAATCCAACAGTGGAATTTAAGGATGTACCACAAGAAAGAACGAGTTGGCATATGGATACGCAACATGGTTCTGCTTCCCTTAGGCAATTGCCCCAGCTGTAACAGAAGATGATGTTTATCATACCTCACAGGGATGGCACAGATTAATTGGTTGACAATTTAAAGTTCTTTGAAGAATAAGGGCTCTTTATAAATGCTAATTGCCTTATTTGTATTTGACTTAAACCTTTTCCAGCAGAATGGGCAAGGGAAAAGGAAGATGGAAGGTTGCCATCCCTTCTCAGTTGATGAAGGAAGTTGTGTATCCTCTAACAAATGTGATTCTTAAAAACTATAAGTCTGCATTTTGTAAAGTGGGGTCTGGGATGATGATGACCTCAGATGCAAAGTATCATTTTTTGTACTTGAAGGGAAAATGCCCTATATATGTTCCACTCACATTTCTAATGTTACTTCTTTGATTTGAACATTTGTTTGTAGCTCAGTCTTATAGAACAAGATCAGAAAAGTGTGAACTGCTTTACTTTGTGTGTGTGTGTGTGTGTGTGTGTGTGTGTGTGTGTGTGTGTGTGTGTGTTGGTATTAAAAATTGATTGACTTTCATAATCTGTTTTTAGGGGTGAGCCAAAAACCTGGTATGGAGTTCCAGGATATGCTGCCGAGCAGCTAGAAAATGTAATGAAGAAACTAGCTCCAGAGCTGTTTGTGTCCCAGCCAGATCTCCTCCACCAGCTTGTGACCATCATGAACCCCAACACTCTGATGACTCATGAAGTGCCTGTATGTTCTGAGTTAATCCTCCTGCTACTCAACTTATTCACTACTTCTCTATTACTGTATTCTTTTTTTTCTTTTCTTTTTAAAAAGTTATGTGGTATTTCAGGGCTAGGTGGTGCATACCTTTAATCCCAGCACTCAGGAGGCAGAGCCAGGCGGATCTCTATGAGCTCGAGGCCAGCCTGGTCTACAGAGTGAGTTCCAGGACAGGCACCAAAACTACACAGAGAAACCCTGTCTTGAAAAAACAAACAAACAAACAAAAAAAACAACCAAACAAACAAAAAATTATTTGGTATTTTCATAATATAACTTGATAATAGAAGCAGCTGTTTGGTGCTGTATAGCATGATCCAATGGGCCAGGTGCTTAGACACCATAAAAACTAATTTTTTGTAGTTGATACCTAGGTTACTGAACAGACTTGCTTTGCAAATAAGTGCAGTGCTTTTTAGTGTACAACTTAGTATAGTTGGAGTTTGTAGAACCATTATCACTAATGATTTCTGTACTATACATTTTGTTTATAACTTTAGTCAACAAAAATATATAAACAGTTACTTGTAAATACAAAAGAGTTTACTATGAAAATGGCTAGCTTCTGTTACAATTTGATCAAAACTCCAGTTTTAAAATCTTTTTAAAAATATTGATAAATTTTATGTGTTTGTATGTGTACTTGAGAGTTTTTATGTGCACCATGTACATGAGTCTGGAGTTCAGACAAGATATCGGATCCCCTGGAACTGGAGTAACAGGTGGTTGTGAGCTGCCACATGGGTGTGGGGGAACTGAACCCCACTCAGTCCTTTGCAAAAATTTGATTTCCAGCACTCCATAAAGAAGAGGGAACAATGAGTCTTATTGAATTTCATGGTCTTATTTTGGAATGATTAACCAAAATGGCCTACTTTGTAGGGCTATTGATGGTGGTGCTGGGAATTGAACCAGGGTCTTGGGACTACTAGATGTATGCACACTGTCCTGGTACTACTTGCCAGCCAGAATTGGCTGTTTTGCATTGCTAATCACCCTCCCTCCCGTTGAGCATCTGTGGGTGTGTGTATCTATGCCTGCACCGGGTGTTGTTCCTCAGGGGCCATCAGACAGGATTCCTCAGGACTTTAATTTGAGGACTCACTAAGTATGTATTCATGGTACATAACTTAGAAAGTAATGACTGAATGTATAAAACAACCACCATGTCCTCATTGTTAGTATTTTTCCTTCTGGATTTTTCCAATTTGTCAAAATTTGAATAAAATACAGGGGCCGAATTTAGGACCTAGGGAAATAAATAGATTAATTATTTCTTCATTGTCTGGAACCTGCTAGGTAGTCCAGACTGACCTCCAGTTCACAGGCATCTGCCTGTCTTCACTGTTGCTGAACCCTAGGATATTCCTAGTTTTACCTGTGAAGAAAGATGTGTCTTGTCTCCTAGATGCAGCCTTACTTGGTTTGAACACTGTCTCTGTTCAGAGACTAATTAGTTCTGTTATTGTGGTATATTACTCTATCTTGTGGTAGGAATCAGGTGATTCTACAACAGTAATTGTATGTACAAATGTATGTGTGTCCAGTCTTGTCCTGTTTGTCTGGTGAATCATCTAACAGTTCATGTCCAAATTGTCTTTGAGAATGTTACTGTCAAACCTTAAAAATCTCTCATCCCTGTTTCTGTAGGTTTATCGAACAAATCAGTGTGCTGGGGAGTTTGTGATTACGTTTCCAAGAGCCTACCACAGCGGTTTCAACCAAGGTTTTAATTTTGCCGAGGCTGTTAACTTCTGCACTGTTGATTGGGTATGTAGTACGAATTTGAGCTTTTTCCTTATAACACATTGTATGACAACTCAAGACATGTACCACACTGCTTATTTTAGTTGACATTACGTTTGTTTTGTAGCAAGACCCCTTTCTCTCTTTTTAAGATCTGTTATTTTTTAAAGTGTGTGTTTCTGCACATAGACATGCACAGACATGTCCTTGGACCAGTAGAGGCCAGAGAAGGTGGTTGTGACTTCTCTGACATGGATGCTAGAAATAGCTCTGGACCGCTGTCAAACTCAGCAATTGCTCTTAACTGCTGAGCCACCTCTCCAGCCCCCCCAAGACACTTCCTTTTTTTTTTTTTTTTTTAAAGATTTATTTATTATGTATACAGTGCAGAACACCAGAAGAGGGCACCAGATCTCATTACAGATGTTTGTGAGCCATCACGTGGTTGCTGGGAATTGAACTCAGGACCTCTGGAAGAGCAGTCAGTGCTCTTAACCTCTGAGCCATCTCTCCAGCCCCGAGAAGACACTTCTTTTAAGTTGTAGTTTTAAATCAACTTCTTGGGGACAAAGAAGTGGTTTTGTTTTTGTTTTTTTCCAGTGTTGCCAAACCTAGCCCTGAGCTCTCTGTTGCAAACCATCATTCTGCCTCAGGTTCTGGGGAACCTAACTTGTACTAAGAACTTTCTTGAAGAGCAGAGTCTAATGGCTTTTAACAAGGTTGAACCTTATTAGAGCTTACAAACTAGTGACAAATATTCCAGTCTGAAAACTCAGTAGGATTGCCCTAATTACCCACAGTGCAACAGCTGAATGACATGTTTGCTTATTCATTGCAGAGTTGATATTTTATGCTACAACTGTGAAGGTTATGTGTCATATAAAAATTAGTAAATTGTAGCTTTCTGTTTATTGTTTTGAGACAAATTCTCTTAAAAACCTGATGTGTAGTTAAGGATGGCCTAGAATTACAGACCTTCCTGCTTCTATACCTAAATCCTAAAGAGCTAGGATTTAGGCATGTACCACCATCTAGTGCTTTTCTTGAAAAATAACATTAGATCTTTCTGTCTTTATTTTCCACTATATAGTTCTTGAGTATTAATTATCCCTGAAGTAAATTAAGACTGGTAGTTCAGCAAAGTTGTTTGAGGAAATGTACAAATATTTCCAATTAGACTCTACATTACTCACGTTAATTCATTGTCCATACAGTTCTTCCTTAACCAGTTTTCAGCTTAGTTACCCAGTGTGTCAGATCTTTAGAGCACAAAAATGAATAGGCCCAGTGCTCAGGGAATCTGAGTCTGGTTTAGGGTTGGTAAGTAATAGGTGGTTTGACCTAGATTGGGTTATTTGGTAATATGATATGGTAAGTCAAAAGTTTATGGAAATTTTAAAAAAAGGTGAGTATGTCATATTTCTTTTCTGCTTCTGACACAGCTACCATTGGGCCGCCAGTGCGTGGAGCATTATCGCTTGCTGCACCGTTACTGTGTCTTTTCCCACGATGAGATGATATGCAAAATGGCTTCCAAGGCTGCTGTGTTAGATGTTGTGGTGGCATCAACTGTCCAGAAAGACATGGCCATTATGATTGAGGATGAAAAGGCTTTAAGGGAGACTGTGCGTAAATTGGTAAGGTTTCCTTGGAAATCTAGTTCCATGCTGCTGACTTCATAGAGTTCTTGCACTTTATTGTGGTGGGTTTTTTTGTTTTTTTGTTTTGAGACAGGGTTTCTCTGTGTAGCTTTGCTTCTTTCCTGGAACTCACTCTAGCCCAGGCTGGCCTGGAACTCACAGAGATCCACCTGGTTCTGCCTCCCGAGTGCTGTATTGTGATTTTAAGAAGCTTTTCCTTGCTGTATTCAGTTTCTACAAAAGCATGTAGACATGTAGTTGACATGTAGTAATATTTTGTTTTTATTTGTATTAACTATTTTCCATGGGCATATTTTATCTCTTGTATCACTATTTCTGTAAAGTATCTCTTCACATGATTTGTCTGATTTAATTATAAGATTATATTATTACAGTAGTGTCTTTCTCTCTCTCTCTCTCTCTCTCTCTCTCTCTCTCTCTCTGTCCCCCTCCCTCTCTCTATGCCTCCCTTTCTTTTCTTATAATAGTGTCTCATGTATCCCAGGATGGTCTTGAACTTGGTATGACCTCTCCTGTTCTTCCCACTTCCACTTTTCAAGTGCTAGATTACAAGCTTGCCTCTTTTTTATTATATTTTATTATGTGTCCTTCTTAAGACATTTATGCATAATACAAAGCCAAAGCCACAAAGATATTCTCTAGAATCTCATACTATCTTCTCTGAATTGCCTTGGTACCTTGGTTTTAAACCTGTGAATCTAACCTATTGCTAATACTAAATGGTCTTTACTACTGTAATTTTCTTTTATGATTTAAAATTTATTTTTAATTACCTGTGTATGCTTGTGTGTGTAGGTAGTTTCATGCATGTGAGTTCAGTGCCCACATAGGTCAGAAGAGTATGTACAATGTCTTGGAACTGGAGTTACAGGAAGTATACTAGTAACATGGGTGCCGGGAACTGAACTTGGTCCTTTGCAAGATCGAACATTGTCTTCCCAGCCCTTTAATTTTTTTTTTTTTTTTTGAGTCAGGGTTTCTCTTTGTAGCTTTGCGCCTTTTCTGGAGCTCACTTGGTAGCCCAGGCTGGCCTCGAACTCACAGAGATCCGCCTGGCTCTGCCTCCCGAGTGCTGGGATTAAAGGCGTGCGCCACCAACGCCCGGCTAATTTTCTAAAAAGCTTTGAAATAAGTAATAACTAGTGTGAGTCTTCCAATTTCTTTTTGAAAACAGGGTCACATATAGCCCAGACTGGCCTTGAAACGCTTTATGTAGTCAAGAATGACTTTGAACTTCTGATTTTCATGCCTCTACTTCTCCATCACTAGACTTATGGGTGTGTGCTACCATGCTCAGTTTTATTCAGTACTAAAATAGACCCCAGGGCTGGGAGCATACAAGACAAGCATTCCACCTACTTTTGTCTCTTTTAGTTCATTTGCATTTTCCTGTTAAGGTTTGATTTAGTAGATATTTTTAATGGATTCTTTTGGATCAACCATATACATAATCATTTTTTTTTATACCACTGTGCGTAGAATACTGGAATGTTGTCTTTTGGGAGCCCATTATGGACCACCAGCAGGCTATCCGTTGTCCTGGTGTTTTATAGTTGAAGAAAGCAGTGCCTAGTGGATTTAAGTGACTTGCCGAGGTCTACATCAGTAATGGTAGTTAGTTAGGGTTTAATTGCAGAACAACTGCCTAGACCAAAATTCCAGCCTGCTGTGGAGTAGGTTCCACCAGTAGCTGATAACTGCTGGAGGAGGAGAGTGGTTTTTCTCCGGGGATGCACCAGTGAGGTTGTCTGGACTCCAGTGGACAGCCCCACACTCAAGTACAGGTTGGTCCACTTAATTGGACTTATTGAGTTACTAAACACAAACAAAGAAATGCAGATAAAACTGAGAAAAGGATGTTTGGGAGGGTGTTTTGGTAGGGAGTAGGTGTAATTAAAATACACAGGTAGAAAATTCTCAAAATAAAAATATTACATAAAAATAATGGTAGCTAATTTCTGCAATTTGGAGAACTATTCTTTTCCCTAGATGTGGAATTTACGGGTTAAAATTGTGTATAAACTACACGATTTCCATCTTCAAAGTTGATCTTTGGTCTCCTTTAATCTCAACTCTCCAGACCAAGGAAGTCCTTTTTAATGATTATGATTAAAATGACAAATCTATCCATCAGCATTTTATACTCTGTCTTTGTTGACTTAACATTTAACTGTCAGGAATGCTTACACCATTAAAGTAAAACAAAGGAGCCTGGTGACTCCTGGGTTGAGTTAACCAGAATTGGCATTCGTAAGGTTGAGTCTGGATGCAGATGAGAAAAGACAGTAAAGTCGGGCTTCAAGTGACAAAAGACATCTCCCAGGCCAGGCAGTGGTGGTGCATGCCTTTAATCCCAGCACTGGGAGGCAGAGCCAGGAGGATCTCTGTGAGTTCAAGGCCAGCCTGGTCTACAGAGCAAGATCCAGGACAGGCACCAAAACTACACAGAGAATCCCTGTCTCAAAGAAAAAACAAAACAAAACAAAACAAAAACAAAAAAAGGACATCTCTCAGAAGGGCCTTCTAGAGGTCAGGTGGGATGAGCTACAGGTGAAATGTTCACTTGGGAGGTATTTCAAGTGTGTGTGTGTGTGTGTGTGTGTGTGTGTGTGTGTGTGTGTGTCAGAAGGTGCGTCAGACGCCCTACAGCAGCCAGAGCTACAGGTGGTTGTGAGTCCCCTGGCCTAGTGCTGGGAACTCTGTCTTCTGCAGGAGCAATGTGGACTCCTGCTCACAGACTCATCTCTCCAGCTCCTCTGCTTGTTTTGAGGAAGATGCTAGGGATCAAATCCAGGGCTTTGTGCACTGTAGGCAAGTGCTCTATGAGGTGTGTCCCCAGCTACTTTTTAAGTTTTTCTTCTGTGATAGAAAGAGTATATATATATTACTCTTCTCTATGCTCAAACTTCAGTAAGGTAAGTTTGGAGCAAGATAGGCTGCTAACCTGAACAGTATTGATTCAGCAATGATTTTGTTTATGTTCAGATCAAAATGGTTAGACATGGGCCTTACCTTACCCAAAGAGGGACTCTTCGCCGAACAAGTGAATTAACATGCTAGGCTATTGGTACTTTGTAGTCCATATAGTTTTAAATCACCCTTACATATTTTATTAAGACTTTAAAAACTCCTGTGCATACTTGTCTTGGTCTTTTAGAACGTATTATTCTTTCAAAGCCTCTAATGCACATTTAATTTTAGGGAGTCATTGATTCAGAAAGAATGGATTTTGAGCTGTTGCCAGATGATGAGCGGCAGTGTATAAAATGCAAAACTACATGCTTCATGTCTGCTATCTCGTGCTCTTGTAAACCTGGCCTGCTTGTTTGCTTACATCATGTAAAAGAATTGTGTTCCTGTCCCCCTTATAAGTATAACCTGCGGTAAGTAGGAAGGATAAGTTTTTTTTTTTCTCCTTTGGGAAAGCATGTGTGTACATGTACGTATGTGTATATTTATGGTGTGTGTATGTGTGTTTGTGTGAGATCACATTCATGTGTGGATGTGGGTATGTTTGTATGTGTGTGTGTCACAGTGTGCTGTGGAGTCAGAGAACAGCCTCAGGTGTTGGCTCTGGCTTCCCTTGTTTAAGGTAAGTTTTCTCTGTTCTTGATCGTGTATACCAACCTGGTTGACCCATTAGTTTCCAGTGAGTCTCCACTTCATGTCACTGTGTCAGGATTGGGATGGCAGATGCATGTTATCGCACTCCGCTTTACATGGTGTTTTATAGTCAGTGTTCTGTTGCTGTGAAGAGACACCGTAGCCGTGGAAACTTGTATAAAAGAAAGCATTTAACTGGGGCTTGCTTACAGTTTCAGAGGTTTAGTCCATTATCCTCATGACAGGGACCATGGTGACCCCAGACAGACATCTACATCTGGATCCAAAGTCAGCAGGAAGAGAGAGACACTGGGCCTGGCTGGAGCATTTGAAACCCCAAAGCCCAGCCCCAGTGACACACTTTCTCCAACAAGGCTACAACTCCTAATACCTCTGAAGTTGTATCGCCACTCCCTAATGACCAAGCATTCAAATATATGAATGAGCCTATGGGAGCCATTCCTTTCATGGAAAGTGCTTTTTCCATTGAGCCTCCTTTTCAGCCTGCACTGAGTCTTTGCTCTGCAGTTAAGAGCACTGGCTGCTCTTCCAGAGGTCCTGAGTTCAATTCTCAGCACCTACATGGTGGCTCACAACCATCTCTAGTGAGATCTGATGCCCTCTTTTGGCATAAAAGTGTACATGCAGATAGAGTACTCATATCCACAAAACAAACAAACAAACAAACAAATAAATAAATCATTAAAAGAAAAAAGCTCAGTGGCATCCCCATTCTAGGTCTGTGAATGTTGAGGATAAACATCCTTCTTCAGTCGCCCTCTCACGGCTGTCTGTGTCCTGTTTCCAGGTACAGGTACACTCTGGATGATCTCTATCCCATGATGAATGCATTGAAGCTTCGAGCAGAGTCTTACAATGAATGGTCCTTAAATGTGAATGAAGCTTTGGAAGCAAAGATCAACAAGAAGAAAAGTACGTAATGCACAATGTGTGATTTGTAACCAGCAAAGTGGAGTTGGGTTTTGTTGTGCCAACAAAACAGATGACTGAAAACAACCTAATTTCATCCTTAGCTCCCATGTCTGAACAGGTTTCCAGATCCTTGGCAGAGGTTTTAAACCAAGAGTGGATGAGGCAGTTTGCCTCAACATTTAAGTGCAGTCTGGCCATATAGATTATGCAAGATGGTTTTGGGACCAGTGAGATGACTCAGTGGGTGAATTCTGAGCTACACCGTAGTTCTAAAGAGATGTTTCTTATTGAAAAATACCCATCTCCTCCCTTAAGCGCCCAGCGCCCAGTGGAGGGAAAGTGTACGTGCCACACAAGCCTGATGATCTTGAGTGCAAAGCTGGAGGGAGAGCCAGCTCCACTCCGTTTCCCTCTAACCTCCATGTCTGCACCATGGGGCACATTGCCCTCCCCCCCAGTATAAAGACAGGAAAAGAAAAAAAGAGGACCTGGGTTCCATTCTAATCCTCCATGTCACCTAACAACTGACTGTAATCCTAGTCTCGGGTGATACAGTGTCCCCTTCTGAGTACATGTGTTGTATAGACATATATGCAGGCAAAACAACCATACTTATAAAAATAATAAATCAAGCCAGGTGTGGTGGCTCACACCTTTATTCCCAGCACTGGGGAGGTAGCGGCAGGGAGATCTCTGAGTTCAAGGCCAGCCTGGTCTACAGAGCAAGTTTTGGAACAGCCAGAGAAACCCTGTCTCAAAAAAACCAAACCAAATAAGATAAATCTTAAGACAATATAGCAACCTTTTAATATATTTTATTTTTAAAAAGCGGATTTTCTGTTGCATTTATGGAAGGGCCTTCTCTCTGTTGTGTAACTCATTATAAACGTGATGATCACAGAAAGACGACTTGTTCTGTGTCTTAGGTCTTGTCAGCTTCAAAGCTTTAATTGAAGAATCAGAAATGAAGAAGTTCCCGGACAATGACCTTCTGCGTCATCTTCGCCTGGTCACACAGGATGCAGAAAAGTGTGCTTCTGTTGCCCAGCAATTGCTTAATGGCAAAAGGCAGACAAGGTACACATTTCTGACTATTTGAAATGGTAATCTATGGCTTCTGAATCTAGAAACCTGTTAGAATTTTTCTTTCCGTCCTTGATTTCTGTGATATTGAAAGCTATGAGTAATGAACATATGTGTTCTCATCTAGCTTCCTTGGGCCCTTGTCTTAATAGGTATCGATCTGGTGGAGGAAAGTCTCAGAATCAGTTGACAGTGAATGAACTCCGACAGTTTGTGACTCAATTATATGCTCTTCCATGTGTCCTTAGTCAAACACCATTGCTAAAGGTAACCATATAAAGATGTATGGATAAATTCCATATTTGTGTTTACTCAGTTAAGTAGCCCTCTTCAGTGGAATTTTTATGTTAATTTGTGTGCATATATGCATGTGTGTATCTGCAGAGAGAGACCAAATACAGAGAGAATATCAGATACATTACATCCGGAGTTACCGGTGGTTGTGAGCCCCCTGCCATGGGTGCTGGGAACTGCAACTCTGTTCCCCTTGAAGAGTGTCAAACTCTTAACCTCTGAGCGATCTCTTTTTCCCTATAGGTGACGTGTGTGCCTCATTTACTCATGTTATTACTGACATAATGTGGTGTGTAATGGCTGTGAACTTTAGATTTTAGTTTGGAAGAAGTCAAGTACTGAAGTGCTATTTGGCTATGACTTCTATTGGTTGGCTTTATTTGCTTGCTTGCTTTTAGGATCTCTTGAATCGTGTAGAAGATTTCCAACAGCATAGCCAGAAACTCCTGTCTGAGGAAATGCCTAGTGCTGCTGAGCTACAGGACTTGCTGGACGTCAGCTTTGAATTTGATGTTGAACTTCCACAACTCGCTGAGATTCGTATTCGCTTAGAACAGGCCCGTTGGCTAGAAGAGGTGCAACAGGCTTGCCTAGACTCCAGCTCCCTGTCTTTGGATGACATGAGACGACTCATAGACTTAGGGGTGGGGCTGGCTCCGTATTCAGCGGTGGAGAAAGCTATGGCCCGCCTGCAAGAACTGCTCACAGTGTCAGAACACTGGGATGATAAAGCCAAAGGCCTCCTCAGAGCAAGGTAAAAAAAAAAAAACAAAAAAACAACCAGATCGTAACCTCTCCCTGGGAAGTTTGGATAGTGGTTGAACTTTAAAGCGTAGACTACAGAGCCAGCACACTGTCCAACATAGCTGTCCTTGTAAAATACTTGGGAAAAAAGCTTTCTGTTGGGGCCTGCTTTGAAATATGGGTAAAGAAAATTAGCCAGAGGTGGTGGCACACACTTTTAATCCCAGCACTCAGGAGGCAGAGGCAGGCAGATCTCTTGAGTTCAAGGCCAGCCTGGTCTATGTACATAGTAAATTCTAGGATAGCCAGAGCTATATGGTGAAGACCTGTTTCAAGAAAAGAAAATTAATATTTTCTTATTTTACTGCTTATGAAATAAATAGTTTAGATGGAAAGAACTTTATATAATTTATTTATGTTTATTTTATGTGCATTATTGTTTTGCTTGTATATGTGTCTGTGAGGGGGTCAGATCCCCTGCAACTGGAGTTAGACATTTGTGAGCTGCCATGTGAGTGCTGGGAATTGAACCGGGGTCCTCTGGAAGAGCAGTCAGTGCGCTTAGCTGCTGAGCTATCTCTCCAGCCCCCAGAAATGACTTTTTTAAAGATAAAATTAAATGAAATTTCCCTATACTTTCCAATGATACTATCTTTGGGAGAAGAAAAAGTTTACAAATAATGTGCAACTATTCAAACTTACAGTTAATAAATAGAATTCAGAGTCATGAAAGACAAATGTCTGAGAGTTGACTTGTTTATTCTATGCAGTGATGATAATGCTAGTATTTTCAGTAGAAATAACTGTATTTTACTATTGCTGAGTAAGTCAGGATGTTTAATCTGAATGGACTTAGATTGAGGTGTGTTAGCTATCTGCACCAGAGGTGAAAATGAAGTCATTTCCTAATCTTGCTTTCTGTATGGTAGATCCTTCCTGGTTTAGTGGACAATGTAAACATTAAAAATTTTAGGGTAGATACTGTTTTGTATTTTCTTAAATAATTTATTTTTATTTTATGTTTATTGGTGTTTTATCTGCATGTATGTTTGTGCGAGGGTGTCAGACCTGGAATTGGAGTTACAGCCAGTTGTGATCTGTCATGTGGGTGCTGGGAATTGAACCCGGGTCTGGAAGAGCAGTCAGTGCTCTCAACCACTGAGCTATCTCTCCAGCCCCCCTGTTTTGTATTCTTATAAATAGTGGTCATTGAGTAAAGGATGTGAAATTTTTTTAGACAATTTACATTTTCTTAGTTTATCTGATTCTTGACGTCTTACTAGTTTAACACAGAAGAGATTTCTAATTGTGTATTACTTTATGCAGTAGAACTTTGTGTTATGTCACAAAATCAGGGACAGATAGAACTAAAATGCAGTTTCGGAATCTGGGGCTCACCTGTTAAAAGTGCCTTGTGCTCTCTGTCATAGCACACAAGCTCAGATTCCAGCACCAAGCTCACAAGTGCCTGAAACTCCAGGGCTTCTGATGTCCTCTGCGCGCGCACACTCACACACACACACACACAAACATACACACACAGATATAACGATGAAAATCTTACTTGCTCTTTAATTATTCCAAGTGAGTTAACTTGATCAGTTGCCATTAATAAAGATTTTTTTTTAACCATAATGAATTTGTTTAGAAATTATTTTCCTAGTCTTTTGGTAAGTATAAGAAAAATGCAGTTCTGATAATGTCTTTGTTTTGCTTTTGTAGACCACGGCATTCTTTGAATAGTCTTGCTACAGCAGTAAAGGAAATCGAGGAGATTCCTGCCTATCTGCCCAATGGTGCAGTCTTGAAAGATTCAGTGCAGAAAGCCAGAGACTGGCTTCAGGATGTAGATGCCCTGCAGGTTGGTTCAAAAAGAAAAAAAATGTGATGAATATAAGTGCAGTTAGCTGTGGTTTTTTTTTTTCCCTCCCCAAACAGAAGTAGGAAAGAAGCTTTTCAACTGCTGGTCCCCAGCAGTCCTTGTTGCCTTGGGTGTTGTGACAGCAGAGGGGAACCAGGAGCTGGTCACAGCCCTGGGAGTTGAGGTTAGCTCACAGGTGTCACATCTCTCAGCCTGGGATCTAAGATGTGACAGCTCTCAGACATGGAGTGACCATGCCTGCAGGTTGTCTCCTCGGGCTTCTGAGAGCCTGCGGCCTCTCTCAGATGGTTGTCAAATGGCTTCAGTGTGGGTGCTGGGACTTAAACCTGGGTCCTCTGGAAGAGCAGCCAGTGCTCTGAATCTCTGAGCCATCTCTCCAGCCCAGTCCTATAAAATGTCTTTCATTCTTTGACAGTTTCCCCAACTTCCTTCTCCCACTCCCTGATAACCGTTAGCTGAGTCTTCTCCCCTCTTCATGTCCCCCTCTTTTTAACCTGTGGACCTAGGAATCAGAATCTCTGGGATGGGGACCAGGAAATTGTGTTTTAATGAATTTCCCAGATGATTTTTGTTTTGTTTTTGAAGACAAAAGAGTTTCTCTGTGTAATAGCTCTAGCTGTCCTGGAACTTGATTTGTAGACCAGGCTGACCTCGAATTCAGAGAGACCCACCTGCCTCTGCCTCCTAAAGGCATCTACCACCACCACCTGGCTTCCAGATGATTCTTATATGTGCCAAAGTTTTAAGAAACATTGGATTTTCTAACTCATTTTAATTTCCTGAATAGTTTATACTGAATTATTTTAGTAATTCTACTGGCAAAATGAATTGGAGTAAAATGCTATTGTTAATCTTTTTTAAAAAGCAAGTCAAAAGTCTTGGGCTAGTACAAATTTATTTCTGTTGAAATAAATTTATTTTTATTTTATGTTTATTGGTGTTTTATCAAATTTCTTTGATACTGTTCATAGGGACCAGTGTGATAGATGAATTTATCAATGGATATAAATATAAATTTATAGAGTATGAATAATCAGATAAAAGGAATAATTATCTCACATTAATTTTTTTATCTATTGGAGCCTAGCATTAACTAGATTTGTGGGCTATTTGTTAAATGATAAACAAATGTTGCTCTTTCCTCCCCACCCCCACTCTTGGTGAATTTGACATGTTGAAGTCATAGGTCATTATCTTGGGCCAGACTGAATTGTGCTTTTCTTAATTTACATAGAAGTATTTGTTTCTTACTTTATTAGGCAGGAGGACGTGTGCCAGTGTTAGAAACACTCATTGAACTTGTTGCAAGGGGCCGGTCTATACCAGTACATCTGACTCCTTTACCAAAATTGGAATTACTAGTAGCTGAGGTTCAGGCTTGGAAAGAATGTGCTTCTAAAACATTCTTGACTGAGAATTCACCATATTCTCTGTTAGAGGTAAGTTTGCAACCATCTCTAGTTTGAGTACTTTACATAACGTGCAAAAGTGCCCTTTTTGGTGGATCTATCTACTGTGAGTTGTTTTTAGCAACCTTTAAATGCTTCTGGCTACATGTAGGCTGTAGTCCATTGATGTTTAGAGAAGACCGTTTTTCCATTAGGTTTTGTTTCCTGTACTATAGAGCCTTGCTCTGTAGCCAGGTGGGCTTGCAAATGTGGCAGTCTTCTGCGCTTCTCTTATGTTTAGGAACTACAAGTGTGTACATCATACCTGGCTGGGTAAAGGTTTCTATTTATGGTCAAATTAGAATCTAAACCTGGCTGGGATTCACTACTTTGATTTTATCTTATTTTTATTTTATGTGTGTGGGTGTTTTCCTACATGTATATCTGCACCATGTATATAATGCCTGTGTAAGGCAGGATTCCCTATAACTGCTGTGAACCGCATGGGTGCTGGGAATTGGACTCCAGTCCTGAAAGAGCAGCAAGTGATCTTAACCACTGCATTTTAGTAAACTTAATAAATGACTTCACCAGCTTTTCATAAAAAGTGCTTAAGCTGTATTTTTTTATATTTCTTGTAAGCTGGTGTTTATTTTATGCATTTTCATAGGAATCAGTTAGCATATATCACATTTTTACTTATTTAATTAAATCTGTAATAAAGGTCTATTTTTTCAACCATGCTTCCCCTTTTCTTTTTTTCCCTTTTTTAATTGTTTCTTTGGTGTGTGTGTGTACCCACATGCACATGAGTAGAGTTTTCAGACTTCAGCAGCATATTTCAAAGAAAATGATAGATGATAAGAAATGTACATCCTGCCCACTACTTAGGCTTTTAACTTGCCTAATCTGAAAGCTGTTTCAACAATGGTTGTGTTTTCTCTCATGTTATTAGGTGCTTTGTCCGAGGTGTGATATTGGCCTTTTGGGGCCGAAAAGGAAACAGAGAAAGTTGAAGGAGCCCCTACCAAGTGGGAAGAAGAAAAGCACCAAACTGGAGAGTCTGAGTGACCTGGAGAGGGCCTTAATGGAAAGCAAAGAGACCGCCGCAGCCGTGCGTAGTAATTAATGTCTTCTCCTGGCTTGTTTTTGGGGAGGGTAGTTTCTTACCCTTTCAGGTACTAGTAGGAGTATTGGCATGGTTAGTAGAATAACTTGAAAAGTGCTTGAGTGTGCCAAAAGGACTTTTGAAAATTGTCAAGTTTAAAGATAGCTGTTAGGGCCAGGTTGTGGTGGTGCACACCTTTAATCCCAGTAATTGGGAGGCAGAGGCAGGTGGGTCTCTGGGAGTTGGAGGCCAGCCTGGTCTACAAAGTGAGTTCCAGGACAGCCAGGACCCCTCCCCCCCCAAAAAAAAATTACAGTCTTGTGTCACTTAACAATGGGATTAATTCTGGGGAATGTATTGTTGGTCAGTTTAGTCATTGTATGAGTATCATACCAGCTGATACAGACTAATCAGTGGCAGTAGACAATATAGTCTTACCAGGATCACTAGTATATACTGTTCTGCACCAGTAAGTTTCTCTGGTCCTGCTTGGCCTCACTACCTAAGCAACAGCAAGATGTCACCAGACTGGTAATGCCACAGCCACGTGGCAACTTATAGATTAATAGAAATGGGTTAAGTTATAATAGCTAGCTAGCAAGAAGCCTGAGCCATAGGCTATTCAGTTCATAATTAATATCTCTATCTGTTTACTTGAGACCAAGCAGCTACTGGACGTGGGTGGGAGAGATTCTTCCCAACAGTGGGGCCATGTAGGACCAGAGAAACTTATTGCTATACTGTCCTGTTGACTAAAACATCATTACACAGTGTGTGAATGAATAAACTTTACTGTAGAACTAGACTGAATGAGCCACAGCACCTTTTCTGCTGTAGCTATCGGACCTCTTGGGGTTCACATGGAATTGCCTTGGTGTCTTTATGAATTTTGACATCTTGGAGTCTTTTCTTCTTTATTAAAAACAGTCAAGTCTTAGGAAAGTTTTGTTTTTCTCTTAGAATATGTTTGTGTGTCTGCTACTTACTTGAGTACCATTCTGGTGTTTTCAAGGTAGATACTGTGTCTATGGTTCATTTTATGAAGACTTCATTGGAAATGATAGTTCTTTCCTTGAAATACACAAATGCCTATTTCAACTTCGCATCTTTCATAGATTCTAGTGTCTGCCCATCTAATACACGGGCTCCTTGTTTAAGGATTCTCTTGTGTACATAATCTGTGGATATGGTAAGGTCCTAAGAGGTCAGTCATTTGCTTTCCATTGCTAAAATGTAGGAGGGGACCTTATTATCATGTAACATACATGCATATATACGTACATATCTACTTATGGACATTACATTAACAAAATAAGATCTAAATATACCTTAAGTTTGTTATTTGATTTACTTCTGTATCTATCCCTGCCACAAGAAAATAAAAAAGTCCTTCATTAATGTATCTACTTCCCCAATCTGAAAAGAAGTATGGGGAATTCATTCTGTCCTTATGACTCAGGCACCTTACCTGGTGACTCAAGATTGATCTGGCTTTTTGAGGCAGGTTTTCTCTGTGTGCCCTGGCTGTCCTAAAACTCGATTTGTAGACCAGGCTGGCCTCTAACTCACAGAGATCTGTCTGCCTCTGCCTCTGCCTCCTGAGCACTGAGATTAAAGGCGTGCACCACCCACCCATCCCCAGATGGCTTTCTATTTAAGTATTTTGTCAGGGACTAGTTTTATAGCCTGTTAATTGCTGTGTTCATCACATAGATGACTTAGTAGTGAACAGCAGTAGACGTAGAGCTGCCGGTGTGGGGACTGCTTGAGCACCCCCAGCCTCCATTGTATAGTTCAGGCTGGACTCAAACTTGGACAGTCCTCCTGTCTTAGTTAGCCTCCTGAGTGCCATGCTTTCAGTCTTGAACTACCACACCTGGCTCTAGACTTTTCTGTCTAGACCTTCCTGGAAGGCCACAATCTAAGGGAATGAAAAGTAGTAGAGAAGGTCAGAAATAAGCATACAGAAAGTATCAGTGCCAGTCTTCCCAGAGAAGTAACTACTGTAGGCCATAAGTTTACAAGTTGAGCTTTTAATAAGTGGTGTAGGTTAAGTGATTGCACACTGTATTTACTGTGTGCAAGGCAGAGAGTGTTTTGTCTCATCTCTCATTGGATTCTCATCATGGACCTTGTGTGGTGCATATTGTTGGCATATTCATTTTGTGCATGCAGAAATTTAGCGATAGTGGAATGTGGCTTAGCTTGCTCTGGATTTGAGTGCAGATCATAATCTACTCTGGAGCCCATCTAACTTAGCATCTTGAGTTGTGGAGGAGGGATAGTTTTCTATGACAACATCCTTGATGGCTAACTCCTTTTCAGATGGCAACTCTTGGGGAAGCTCGCCTAAGAGAGATGGAAGCTTTGCAGTCCCTCAGATTTGCCAATGAAGGAAAATTGCTGTCACCTGTTCAAGATGTGGAGATGAAAGTCTGCCTGTGTCAGAAGACTCCAGCGACTCCCATGATCCAGTGTGAACTCTGCAGGGATGCTTTCCACACTAGCTGTGTAGCAGTACCCAGTATTTCACAAAGCCCCCGGATTTGGCTTTGTCCTCATTGTCGGAGGTCAGAGAAGCCTCCATTAGAGAAAATTCTGCCCCTGCTGGCCTCCCTACAGCGTATTCGAGTCCGTCTTCCTGAGGGGGATGCACTTCGCTATATGATTGAAAGAACCGTGAACTGGCAACATAGAGCCCAGCAACTGCTTTCTTCAGGGAATCTAAAACTTGTACAAGACCAAGCGGGCTCTGGACTGTTGTTTAGCAGCTGGCAGGCCTCAACAGGACAGACCCCAGAGGCAAACAAGGTGAGCCTGGGGTTTGTAGGCTGTTGACCTCTGCATAGCTCTGCGGTTATGTCTGCTGTTGCCCTTCCTGAGAGCATCTCTCCTGTCACCAGCATTTTTATGGCACTTATTTACCTATCGCTTCTCTCTGTAGGGGCCATTCACCTCTGCCCTGTCCCTAATTGTCAGAAGTTTTTGTTTGTTTGCCTTAAAAATTACCATTCTTAACCATTACTGTGTGTGCTCATGCACATGCATGATTTGGGGGCACTGCCTACGTAGGAATGTCTAAAGGCCGTTTCTGTCCAGCAGTTCTCTCCGTTACCTTCACGTGGGTTGTTCTGAGAACTCTGGTCATCAGGCTTATGCAGCAAGCCATCGAACGGGCCCTGCTCTTTGTTTTGGAGATGAGGCCTCACCTAGCCCAGACTGGTCATGAACACACCGTATGTGAGGATGGTGCTGAACTTTTGTCTGTCCTCTTGCCCCCCTGTCTCCTGAGTGCTGAGGTTGTAGGCCTGTGAGGTGATTGGGTTCTGGAGATTCAGACTGGGGCTTCATGCATGCTAGTCAAACGCTTGACCAACTGAACTGCATCCCCACTGTCAGGAGTCTTTCTTAAACATTCTGTTTCTGTTGTGCACGCTTGTACCTTTTTGTATAACAGATAATTTTTCTACTTCATTCTGTTAACCTGTATGCATGTTTAATTTATGCATGTACTTTTATTTGAAATTTTTGCTTGATTGAAATTTTTTCCTTTCATGTAAATCACTGTAGAAAGGGAAACTACCACCTGCTTTGTTCTTTTAGCCTTTAAAGGAAGAATAGTATTTGAAGGGTTCAGATGCATTTGCACATTTTTTTTTTAAAGATTTTATTTTTCGGTGCTCTTAACCGCTGAGGCATCTCTCCAGCCCCGCATTTGCACATTTTTGTGTATGTTTGTGTGTGTAGGCCCCTGGGCAGATTCCTTAGGAGTTGTCTACCTTGTTCTTTTGAGACAGGCTTTCTCACTAGAATCCAAGGCTCACCAGTTAAACTAGCTTGCCTGGCCAGTGGGCTCCAAGGATCTGCTTGTCCCCTACTCTCTGGTGCTGGGATTCATTACTAGTACATGCTACCGACCATGCCTAACTTATTGTTTGGTCTGTTTGCTTGCTTGCTTTAATGTGGGTGCTGGAGATCAAACACATGTGTTCATGCTTATGATAAACACGTTACAAACTGAGCTCTCTCCCTAAGTTCCTGTTATACAGACTGAGCTCTCTCCCTAAGTTCCTATTCATGATCTTATTATCAAAAGGTAGATTCTTTGACCATGTTGCAGTGGATGGTCATTTTCCCAGTCTGCTGTAGATGGGCTGCTGGAAAAGAGTGATGAGAAAAGAAAATGCAGTTAGAATGGCAAGTCAATCTTAGATGGGCGGTGGTGGCACACGCCTTTAATCCCAGAGATTAAAGGGAGGCAGAGAGAGGCAGGCGGATCTCTGTGAGTTCGAGGCCAGCCTGGGCTACAGAGTGAGTTCCAGGAAAGGCGCAAAGCTACACAGAGAAACCCTGTCTCAAAAAACAAAACAAAACAAAAAATTTAAGATTTATTATTTATGTGTACGTGTGTTTTGCCTGCATGTACGTGTGTGCCCAGTGCCTGCAGAGGTCTAAAGAAGGCACTGGATTCCCCTGGAACTGGAGTTGCACTATGTGGGTGTTGGAAATTGAACCCAGGTCCATTGCAAGAACAAGTGCTCTCAACTGCTGAGCCAACTCTGCAGCCCCTTTAAATTGTTTTTACAATTATGTGTTTGTGTACTTATACCCAGGAATCCGCTCTCTCCTTCCATCCTGTGAGCCCTGGTCATTGAACTCAGGTCATTTGGCATGGTCACAAGCACCTTACCTACTGAGCCATTTTGCTGGTCCCTATCCCAATACATTTCTGTAACAAAGATATTTACAAACTGGGCATAGTAGAACTCACCTGTATCCTTAGCTATTCTATTCAGAAGACTGAGGCAGTTAGGATCATTTGAGCATGGGAGTTTTTTAGGCCAGGCTGGACAATGTAGAGACATCCCATCTCTCTGAACAACTCGAGACATAGCCTGGTGTGTTTGCCTGGGATTTGACTCCCAGCACCACAAAGGAGAGGAAAGGAGGAGAGAGTCACAATTCTTGGGCTTGGCTGATCACAGATGCGGGAGTTGAGTGCTTAGCAGAGCACAGGTAAGGACTGAAAACTGCCTGTCTTACTTCGTTTGTTCCTCTTCAGGCTTCTGAAACAGCAAGTGATTAAATGTTTGCTGCTGTTTGGGTAGCCAGCAGGAGGGCCACTGTATTCCTTTATCAAGGGTGTGCTGAGAGTTTAACTTTATTAATAAAGGGAAGGACACAATTGTTGCTTGTTTTTTGAGACAGGGTTTCATAGAGCCATGGATGTCCTCAAATCCTGGCCCTGCTGCTGTCACCCCTCAAGTGCTGGGCTTACAGGTGAATGCCATCATGCCTAGCTGTTACCTGCCCTTTGAGTAAAAAGAGTTACATACACATTGAAACTCTTGAGTTGATCTGTTCTCTTGAGAGAAGAAAATGATTTCTTTTCCCAATATTTTCACCTCTCTGAGATCAGTCTGAGTAAAATTGAGAAGTTGAATGGCTTTGTTTCTAGGAGGGTTGGTTTGTCCGATTTTGGATGCCATAGGAGACTTAACTGAAAAAATAGTCTTTTATTTGAGAAGCTACTTTCATTGGACTGGTAGGAGTGTTTTCAACCTGTAATTTCAATCTGTTCTCTTCCGGTAGGTGTCTCAACCTCCTGGTACAACATCCTTTTCATTGCCCGAGGACTGGGACAACAGAAGCTCATATTTACATTCTCCCTTCTCTGCTGGACAGAGTTGTGTCCCCCTTCATGGTTTGTATTTTATTTTATACTATTCCTAGATAGTAACAGGCCATCTTGCCTAGATTTTTGTAATAGATGATCTGTTATCCTAAAGAACTGTATGCTTGCCAGGTATGGTGTTGCATATGTATAACATCAGCATTCAGGAGGCTGAGGCAGGAGGATTATGAGTTCAAGGCCTTCTGGGCTACATAGCAAGGTCCTGTTTCAAAAATAACAAACCCAAACCAAAGACCTTTATTACTCTGCATTTTCTACATAGTGAAGTGATGGCTCTTATTTGAAGATTTATAAATGCGAAGGATACAGGAATGCATCCTCTGTTACTCTTAGGGATAACAATAAGTACCATGTATTTAGGTCAGATGCTAAGTCACGGGCTACCTTGTTGTTTTAGACTTTTGGAGGATAATAGAGGGACCCCATATTTGAAACCTACCTTCTTCCTCTTTTTTTCCTTCTTCTTCAGATAAGGCCTCAAATGCCTCAAATTCAATGTTTAGTCAAAAATGATCCCTTTTTTTTTAAGCATTTTTTATTTTTATTTTGTTCGTGTGGGTGTTTTGCCTGCCTGTATGTTTATACTGTGTGCATGCAGTGCCTACAAAGGCCATAAGATCCCTAGGACTGTAATTACAGACAGTTGTGAGCCACCATGTGGGTACTGGGAGTTGAACCTGGGCCCTCTGGAAGAGCAGCTAGTGCTCTTAACTCTAGCCCCAGACAATGATCTTGAACTCATGGTCCAGTTTTCACCTGCCAAGTGCTGGGATTACAATTACAAGTGTGTACTATCACATCTGGCTTTCTCTTCCCCCTTCTCCTCTCCCTCGTCCTCTTTTTCTTCGTGTGTGTGTGTGTGTGTGTGTGTGTGTGTGTGTGTGTGTGTGTGTGTGATGGGGGTTTCATTAGCCAGAGTTGGCCACAAACTCTCTATGTAGCTGAGGATGAACTTGAACTCCTGATCCTCCTGCTTCCGTACCTGAGGTGCTGGGATTATAAGTGTGTACCACCATACATAGCGCTCCTTAGAGTTCTGCCTAAAGTTTCAGTGACCCTTCGTCATTCTTATCAGTGTGTTTAGTCATGTGGGCTGAGCTCCTTGCTCTACTCAAATTTGTTGATGCTCTAGGCCAGCAGTTTCTTCTTCTGGTTTCTTCTCTGTAGACCTATCTGTCCTCGAACTTGCAGAGAGAACCTGTCTCTGCCTCACAAGTGCATGTGCCACCACCACCTGGCCCACCTGGCAGGCCAGCAGTTTCTTTTGTGACAGTGAAATCTGTGAATTTTTTCTGTGAAATCAGTGAAAGCACAGAAGACAGGATCTGTTTTGTATTAGCAATAGGTAAAGATTGAATTCTGATGGAGTGGGTATTTCCCTTGGAACCAAAGTCTTAGGGAATCTACCTTAGCCTCTCTTTGTTGTATTATGGTGTCTTAGTTAGGGTTTCCGTTGCTGTGAAGAGACACCATGACCGCAGGAAAAACGTGTAATAAAGGGAAAACATGTATAATTGGGGTGACTTACAGTTCAGAGATTTAGTCCATTATGATCATGGTGTGATATGGTGATGCTCTGGCAGACATGGTGCTGGAGAAGGAGCTGAGAGTCCTACATCTTAAAGTGCAGGTAACAGTAAGTGACCTGACACACCGCGCCTGGCTGGAGCATGTGTGAGACCTCAAAGCCCACTCCCACAGTGACACACTTCCTCCAACAAGGCCATACTTACTACAACAAAGCCACACTTCCTAAGAGTGCCACTCCCTATGAACTTATGGGGGCCAATGACATTCAAACTAACACATATGGTTTAGGCACATTATGTAAACCTAACAAACTGACCACAGTGAAAGGCAGAGGTGGCATGGGGACAGTTTTGTGTGCCTGACAAACTTAAATGTGTACATACTAAATCTCCGTTCCCTTTTTGATTGGGTTTGGTCTTGAACAGGTGTGAGTCTAGAAGTGAATGAGCTGTTGATGGAAGCCCAGCTGCTCCAGGTATCCCTTCCTGAAATTCAGGAGCTTTATCAGACTTTACTTGCAAAGCCAAGCTCTGCTCAGCAAACTGACCGAAGCTCACCAGTCAGAGCCAGTGGTGAAAAGGTAAGTGACAGGCTGCTGGGGAGCAAGTCTGCAGCAAACTGTGTACCTCACAGCTCCATTCGGTAACAGGACAGACCCTGGAAGAAACATTTGTGACAGCTTGGGTGTCACAGATTTGTTCATGTCTGAGTTTTTTCTTTTTTCCTTTTTAGGGAACTGTTCTCATCACTCCGTTGAGATAGTATAGTGAGAAGTAGGATTATTTTGCAATGCTATAAAGATGAAAATTATAGCTGAAAAGGCCTTTTGTTAGTAAAGATTTTAAAGATGCTAGATAACAAATGCTTTTCTTTACTTCTCTAAACCAGGAGGCTAAAACTGTGGATGTAGAGGCTGAGGGTGTTTATCTTAGATGCTGAAAGACATGTAATGTCCTATTCTCCACCCCGCCTCCCCTCACCCCCACCCCTCTCCTGTGTATTTTTGTATGATGTGTGTTTATGTGTATACGTTTCTGCTGCATGTGGATCCTTGATCGCTGTCTACCAGGTTCATTGAGATAGGATCTCTGAATTGGACAAAGAGCTTGCAGATGAGCTATTCTTGTTAGCCATCTTGCTCCAGGGATCCCTTGTCTCTGCCTTACAAGGCTAAAACCACAGACAAGCCACCACAGCCATTGAGCATTGACATGGATTTGGGGGGCTCCCTCTGGTCCTTTTGCTTTCATGGCAAGAACATTAACTGCTGAGCCATCTCCCCTGTGTCTCAACATAGTTAAGGAGCCTCTGCTCCCTTCTAGTTCTGTAAGGAGCCTGTCACACACAAAGCCCCTCAGAATACAGTCAGGATAAAAAAAAGGACTAGGAAAACTGAAGCCATAATGAAAAGACCCCCATGGAAGGTGCCCTGAAGACTGATTACAGACTGAGTTAATCAGTTAATTTTACTTCTGAAAGGGTTGGAATGTATATCCTTCACAAACAGAATAGCCAGTCACTCACTCAAGGTAAAAGGAAGGGTCTGTGTGTATCTTCGCTCTTCTGGTGCCAGTGGGCCACTTTGAGAGTCAGACCTGTCGTTAACACCCTGTCCCAGTGCTCCCCCAGGTCACAGACAGTGAGGAGGGACCCTGGAAGTTAGGCCGGTTGTTCTTGAGGACTGAGAGTGAAGAGATGGTATGGTAGTGGTTAGGAAGCAGTACGTACTGAAGGGTCATTTGGTTTCTTTAGTTGCATCAGTTTTAGTACTGGGCAAACTGAAGGCTAAAATTGAATTTGCCATCTCCCACCCAGAATGATTGCCTTCGAGGGAAACGAGATGGAGTCAACAGTCTTGAGAGAAAACTGAAGAGACGCCCAGAAAGAGAAGGCCTTCCCAGTGAACGGTGGGATCGAGTTAAAAAAATGTGGACCCCCCAAAAGAAGAAAATCAAATTGAGTCACCCCAAGGACATGAACAATTTCAAATTAGAAAGAGAGCGTAGCTATGACTTAGTCCGTAATGCGGAAACTCATTCCCTGCCCTCAGACACATCCTTCTCCGAACAGGAGGACTCTGAGGACGAAGATGCCATCTGCCCAGCTGTGAGCTGCCTGCAGCCAGAAGGAGATGAGGTCAGTGAGGTTTGGGCCATAGAGGACGTGCTTTCCCTTAACTCAGAAACCCTGTAAGCTAGACCTCATCTCCTTGGGTCTTTCTCCTCTGCTTGTCTGCTTTGAGCTGATCTGAAAGGATTGCTCAGTTTCCCCTACTGATATCTCTGCTTTTAACCATCGGCCCTGGGTCTCCTCCCTTTTCTTGAAGAAACTCTGGTTCTTCCCTTTTTTCCTTCTCTCGCTCCTCCAGCTTTCGCCATCCCGGCACCCGGAAGGTGGGAGGGATGCTGATGGAGTGCCCTTGTGCTTACGGTCACAGGGCAGCACTGTCTACCCCAAAGCAGGCACAACTTGAAGAGTGACTCTGCCTCGGTTGCTTTGGCGGTGGGACAGCTACACTCCTGTGGTTAGCTGTTGTGCCGGAGGCCCCCGTGCTGGGACAGTGGCCGTTAGTGGCAAACGGCCTGAATATCTTGAGGCTGGCCTGCCCAATCTTGAATGGCATTTTTTTCCTCTGAACACCCACCCCATCTCCCTGCTCTTTGTAACCAGGTGGACTGGGTCCAGTGTGATGGCAGCTGCAATCAGTGGTTTCACCAGGTCTGTGTTGGTGTCTCTCCAGAGATGGCAGAGAAAGAAGACTACATCTGTGTGCGCTGTACTGCAAAGGACGCACCAAGCCGAAAGTAAAAACAAAACACACTCACTTCCTGTAATTCAGGACTCCAACAAGAAGCTCTCCTCAATCTCAGCAAAGCTACAGGACTGGGTCAAGCCAGCCTGTGCACGGTGCTATTTCTATTCCTTGTGGGATCATTTTTCCAGAACTCTTTGAAAAAAAGAAAAAAAAAAACAACTAAAAAAATTTTTGACACTTTTTGTATTTTTTTCCTTAAGAGCTGTTTGTGGTTGTTGAAGTTTAAAATGCTGACTGTTTTTTGCAGGGGTCTCTACCGATTTCGAAGGTATTGGAGTTTGCACCTTTTCGTGTACAGCATTAACATTATACTTCTGCCTGGGATTTACCGGCTTAAGAGTCCAACTCAGTTTCAGGGCCCAGAAAGGGCATCAGAATTCCAGTAACCCTCACTGAGCAACCGTTCTCCTTCACTCTGTTACCACACTGGGGGAATTTAAGTTTTTCACTTTGGGGTTTTTGTTCCTTCTTTCTTTACTTTTTCTTTCTGGTAGGCTAGGTTTATTTATCTGAGCAATAACTTCTGTGTTGGTTTCAGTGGCTGGAATTAAAACAAAACAAACTTCTCAACAGTGTGTTGGTGCTTTAGCATTTGGTTAATGTACAGGACGCAAATGTCTGGTTTCTGGTGTCACTGATGGACTAGTGATGTAGAAAGAGACTGCGCTGTAAGTCATCACCACGGCTGTAGTTTGCCTTTGTCCCTGCCCGTTTCTTTTTTTTTTTAGATTGTATCAAATGTTGCAGTTTATATTGTGGAATAATAAATCCTTGGTCCTATTGTAACACTAGACTACAGTGTCTTCTGCCCTCGACCTTGTGGGCCTACAGAACCAGAAAGGGTTGCTTGCTTTTGCTTCTCCCCAGGCAGGCTGCAGCAGAAATGTGTTTGCTTCAGACTTGTGGAGATTCTGTCTTTATAGCCTGATTCTTTACATGGGCCCTTGCCTTCATGCCCCACTAATAAAGAACCTCTGTCTTCAAAGACCAGAGCCAGTCCTTCAAGCCATGCTCTCAGAGTGTTGAAGTTGTCCCTACATCACTCCAGACTTCAAATAAGTCCCTATGGAAGGCTTCTTATCAGATTTGAATTGTCAGGGAAATTTGGTTGAGAGTTAAGATGCTGTGATTCATCATCTTAGAGAGTTGGTTTTATTGTATCAATTGAAGGGAAACTTGGGACTACCAGCCCTACCTGCCTGGGATTCCTTTCCCACCTCTGTGTTTCCATCCATCTTTACTGTACTGGTTGTGGACAACTCCCAGCTGTTTCCCTCCATTCTGCAGAGGGAAGGGTTCGCGGTGAGCAGAACGTTAGGCTCCTGCTTCCTTTTCCTAAATTGTTGCAGACCCTTGTTTTCCTCACTGTCTATAGCCATAAGCCTGATGGTGGGTAGAACTAGTAGATCTTTAATAAAACATCAAAAACCAGTTTGTGATGTAGCAGAGATTTAAATGTACTGTCCCTTTTATGCAATGCAGATGATTAAATCTGTTTAAGAATAACTCCTATTAATCTGCAGTGTCCTGCAGTTGCTGTGATGTTTCTTCCTGTCTTGAAGGGGGCACTCCGGAGGCCAGGGGTGCAGCTCAGTGGTAGAGCATTTGCCTAGCATAAGCAAGACCCTGGATCCCATACCCTGCACTACCAAAAGTAAATAAGGCTTGAAGAACAAAGGACTGCTGCTAAAATAAAGTCTGACTTTTGAGGCCTTTACCCATCTAGTATAAGCCTTCCTTCCCTCCAGGTCTTAATAGTAGTTTGGTTTGCTCATTTGAGATAAGAGTTTCATGTGGCCCCAAGCCGGCCATGTAGCCAAGGGTGACAATGAACTTGTGGTTGTCCTGCCTCTACCCCTGGATTCTGTGATTACAGGTGTACACTACCATGCCTGATTCATGTGGTGCCAGGGAATCAAACTGAGAGGGCCTTGTGCCCAGGCAATCACTGTACCTTGTGCACAATCTCTGATATTAGCATCCTTGCTGGGATAGCTGCTACTTCATTAGTGGGAGATTTGAACTGTCTCTTCTCCAAGCGGGAATCATGTTTTTCTTTTCTTTTTTTTTTTTCCCCTTTTTTCTTTTTTAATGTGTCAAGTTGATAACACTGAGTGTCAGCTGCACAAAATCATACTGAGTCAAAATCAAATGACAGCTAGGTTTTCTTCAGTTCTTTAAATGTATTTATCTGTGCTACTTTGTGCAGTATCACACACTGCAGATGTTAGAGACATTTGGTTTCCAACTTAGGCCACCTGACTATAGACTAAGACTTTATCAAAAAATTACATTTCATTATGCATTAGCTTTGAAGCTTGCTGATACTTTAGTAGTGGTTCTCATCCTATGGGTTCTCAACCTTTAGCAAACCTATCTCCAAAGATATTTACAGCACAATTTGTAACAATACCAAAATTACAGTTATGAAATAGCAAAGAAAATGTTATGGTTGAGGGGTCACCACAGCATGAGGGACTGTATTAAAGGGTCACAGCGTTAGGAAGGTTGAGGAACGTTGGGTATGTGGAGAAAAGGTAAAATGGCCAGTGACTTGAGTTTCTGTCTTGGTGGCCCTGCAGTCCCTGTGCTTGGAGGAGAGAGTACTGGGGTTAGAGCCTGAGTCAGGGTGGGCAGTTAATGGGCAAACATCAGGATTAGAGAACTCGGTAGCAAAGGCTGGAATAGAACGCTCCACCTCACTTCAGGGACTTACTGGAAGGTTTCCTATGCAGAGTAAAGAGCTTGTTTTCTATGAAGCTAATAGCTGGAGACAGTATAATTTGACCTAGCTGTCAAGAGGCTCACTTGGGGCTGGGGAGAGTGGAGTGCCACTTTCAGTGGTGGACAGTCATACAAACCTGTTTCGTTCTGTCACTGAGACTTAAGACAATGAGATGGTCTGGGAATGTAGTTTCTTAGAGTACCTGTCAGCATCTGTGAAACCCTCATCTTGATGCTCCAGCACTGCACGCACACACACACACACACACACACAGTATGGTGGCTCATGCATGTGATCCCAAAGAGGATTTTGCCTCCATTCAAGGCCAGCCTGGGTCAAGTAGCAAGACCCTGTTTAAAAAACAAAACAAAAAACCTAGAGAGAGATTAAAATCTTGTGATTTGGTAGAAGTGGTGAAGATGTACCTAGCTTGCCCACCATTAAAAGCAGTGTCATAAACTGGTGTAGTGGCACACACTTGTCATCTCAGCACCTAGGATGTTGAGTCAGGAGGATGGTGTGAGGCCATCCTGGGTCACATAGTCAGACTGCCTCCAAAAGCTAAGACAGTAAGACACGGCTTTTGGGTGTTCTGTGATTAGCTGGAGGACAGTAGATGCTTCCCTGGCAGTGGTTGAAACTGGGTTTCTCTCAACAGGGCTATACTCCAAAGGTTTGTTTCGTGGAGTCAGTTGTTTCCTCCCTTTACCTGGGTCTCAGGGATGAAATTGGGCTGCCAGGCTTCTGCACCAACCACCTTTCCTCATGAGCCAACTCCAGCCCCGAGGCCTTTGTAGTGGATTTCTACATTTCCCTCTTCCCACTGATATCTGGAAGAAGACCTGCTTATGTCTTGAAACAGGCATGAAGAGGTATTTAGCGCCCATGGTTGTTTTCCTGGGCCCAGTTCTGCTGGGGTTCTCCATGTAACTGACTGAATAGATTCCTATATACTTGTAATGGGGTGAACAGGCATTTTAAATTGATCACTAAACATTAAGCCAGAGCTGGTCATTCAGTAACAGACTGACATGTGTTAGTCTGTGCTGTGCATCGGCCTATATTAAAATCTTCTGATGAGCTGGGGATGAAGCTCACTGAAAATGCTTGCCTAGCATGAGTGAGGCCCTGAGTTCGTTTCCTCCCGCCCCGATGCCGCAGAAATCCTGCTGTGGAGAAGCTGGGATACTGCTTGTGGAGAAGAACTTCATAAGAGCAGTGAAGATGCTCTTATTGTGAGCTCCATCTGGGGTGTCCTTCCTCAACAGTGACTGAAACACCAGTGTTTATGGCTTCTCCCTTGGTGGCCTTCTGTCCTCAGTCCTTTGCATGTGGCTCAAATTTCTCATCTTTGTCTGAGAGGCTTCATGTGTAACCTGTAAAGAAAATGCTGCTAAGATGTTCTAAACAAAAATGGTATAAAGCAATACTGTTGTAAATCCATTTTCCAGGCATAATCAAGGTATATTTCACTCTTTGCAGACTTATGTAAACAAAATTCGTGTTTAAGCATTACATAAGAATGTTTCTGTACATTTCCATCAGCATAAAAAGCCAGCCAGCACTCCCAGTGTGGGTTCTGGGATAAAGTGTAGAGGGCTGTGATCCGGTGAGTTCAGATATGTTTTGAATTTTTGGGATAACCGGCCTTGCAGTGGAGGAATGGAATAATGAGGTTCTTGGTCTGATCCAGGTGATTAGAGACCACAGGCCTGTTCTTTCTGTTTGATAGAAACACAGAAATGTCAGTTAACTTGAACATTGCTTCCAATGTAAGATAGACCAACCAATTTATTAGTTCCTGGCAAGCTTCATGCTAGAAGTTGATCTGCCTCTGCCACCTGCCCCTGCCAATGCTTTCCCACTGTCCTGGCACTGCTGCGAGCCTGCACAAAAGGAAGCCTTTGTACGAGTGATCTGGGCTGCTGGGCTGCCCTGCATCATAACCAGGTCCGTTCATTATACTTTGAAGTTGGTATGGGATGAGGGCCTGCACAGGCTGTAAGTGCTCCCTAGGCAAAGACCATGCGCATGGTCTACTAGGGGAATGCAGAGGTGGAGCTGAGGGTAGTCCCAGGTGGCTAAGAGTTGCCTGGTGTTTC
>CABHPQ010164894.1:0-50665 GCA_902168405.1 Peromyscus aztecus | reverse complement strand
GAGCACTGAGGAACCCTTTGCCTACTTCTGATTTCAGTGAGGGTTAGTGTGTCTGTCCTGCAAAGCTCTGAGCCTTTCTAGACAGAGACCAGCTGTGTGGAATGATGGCCAGGCCTGGGGGTCTTCACTGGACCTTCTAGGTAAAAGACTGTCTTCTCTGGGCTTGTCAGCACTGTTCACTCAAGGGACAAGCAGGGCAAGGGGAGTCCCACATACTTGAGAGAGGAAAGAGCAAGAGCCCACATATCCAAATCTCAGGTACCCACCATGTGGCTGATACTCCAGTTGGAGCAGAAATGAGGACCCAGAGCAATTCTTGATGCCCTTTTTACCTCTCAAGATCTTAAGGGGGTTTACAGCGTCCTGACGGCTCCATGGAACATTCTAAAAACTTCTAGCAGTGGGCCATGCATGAGGCCCATTTATATTCTGATGGACCTAAGGTGCCAGAAGCCCTGAGCTCCAGACCAGGGCTCTTAACTCTGTTAGCAAGGGACTTCAACTTCTTTGCCTCCTAAATGCCTGTTTGAAAGGAATTATGTAAATGAGCTTGGGAATCGAATGTGGAGGGTTAGAGTTGTTGGTTTGCATTTGAGGACTTAATAGCCACATTTTCTGTGCAAACTTATGCCTCAAACACTTCTCAGCCAGAGCTGTGGCGCAAGCCTGTGGTCCTGGCTGCTAGGCCGGCTGAGGCAGGAGAATATCTTGAAGCCAGGAGCTCAAGGCCAGACTGGGAAACACAGTTAAGATCCTGTCTCACAAAACACCCTTGCCTTCTGGAGAATGGTAGCAAGGGGAACGTGTGCTCTGCTGCTGTGTTGGATGATTCTAGACCTGTTCTTAGCCTGCTGGCTCTCACGGATCGCTCTCCATTTCCAGGTGAGCCAAGAAAAGGGCAACTGCTCTTTCCAAAGGAACCCAACCCCCTGCATCATCCCTCAAGAACAAGAAAACATCTTCCACACCATATTTGCTTTTTTCACCAAATCCGGAAGGAAAGTGTTGGTAAGAAGTTGCTTAATGACTGGGACCCTGAGGGTGGGCTCACAGGAAGGCACGTCGGAGGCGAGAGGCCAGTCCTTCTGCTCCATGTTTCTTCTCAAATCTGGTTTTCATTAGCTGACTCAAAAAGATTCAAGGACTCTGATCAAATCCTATTTTTCAGCCCAGGATTTCAATCAAGATGTTAAATTTATATTCCAAATTCCATTGTCTGACAAACAGAAAACCTTTACAGCCCACCAAACAGGATGTAAATGATTTCTCCTCTAGAAGGAATCTACAAAAGTGTCATAGTTCTTGCACAACACACTGGGGAAACCTTCTAGCAATTTCTATTAAAATTAAACACGTATGTATTCTGCAACTCAGAAAAACACACCATTTCTGGGTCTCTCTCCAAGAAGTGAATGCATGTGTCATTGAAAGACACAGGAATGTTTGAAGCAATTTTATAGTAGCTAAAATCAGAACAATTCAGATATTTATCAACAGCATAATGAATAAACAGTTATGTATATTCATACTCGGGAATATTATAGAACAGTGAAAAATAAAGTATAACTACTCGTGTTCCATATGCTATACAACGTAAGTCTCACAGAAATTACCCTAAATGAAAGATGTCAAGAACAAACAAACATTCTGGAATATTTTGTGTATAAGAAGTTCAGAAATAATAAGGTGAAAAAAATGTTTGGTAGCATGATCAGGGTGGTTCTCCAGGAGAAAACATACATAAAATAAGATGTTTACTCACAATTTGTTCTTTTTACTGTGTGTGTTTTACCTCATTGGTGCTTTTCCAAAGCTGGCCTTTCCCGTATCCTGATTACATTTCTTTAGCTCTTTACTTCCACCTAAACACACCCCACACTCACACACATCTCACACCCCATAGAGAAGCCCAACTGTCTGATATTAGAGGTTTGGATTTTCTTTTTTTCACTTGCATACCATCTCAGTTTTGTTTCTTTTTGCTATGACAATATACCCTGGCGTAAGCAATTTAGAAGAAAAGGGGTTAATTTTAGCCCACAGTTCCCAGGGTGCAGCCTATGCAGAAGTCACATGACACCTAGTCACCTTGCATCCACAGCAAAGAAGCAGAATGGAAAGAGTTAACACTCTCCTGCTTGGCTCAACTCACTTCCTCGACTCTTGACACAGTTCAGGACGCCCTGCCTGGGAATGGTGCCACCCACAGTGGGCAGGTCTTCCCACATCAATCAGCATAACAGAGACAGCCCCCCACAGGCCACCCTGATCCAGACAGTCCCTCCTGGAGACTGTCTTCCTGGGATTCTAGATTGTATCAAGCTGACCATTGGCGCACGTGGCAAGGGTGGCCCATCTTTTTAAAGGCCCTAGGGGACAGTTAGATACAGTGACATCTGGCTGTGTGCTACACACAACTCCAGGTCGGAGATCAGGCTGAAAATGTCCCCTGAAAGGGAAGCTTCACAGGAGCATATATATATATATATATATATATGTGTGTGTGTGTGTGTGTGTGTGTGTGTGTGTGTGTGTGTGTGTGTGTGTCACACAGGTATATACATACATGTGTATACATATAATGACACACTTCAAAACACAAAAGGAAAATTCCTCCTTGATCATTGGGAATAAACTTTCACTCAGCAGTCTATGTGTCTCCCTGAGAAGGAGTCATACGGCTCTTTTGTTCTCTAAGGCCCCCACTGGAAACAAGCACATGATGAGTACCTGTCACAGCTCTCGCAGAATTGGCCGTAGTTGGAAAGTATTCTTGTTCAAAACTCGTAAAAGTACATCAGGACATGTACATGTTTCTTTTTGAGAAGAATTGATTGTCCTTGTGAAATACAGCTTTTCAGTAGGATTAACCACGGAACCACTTTCTGCCTAGTCGTGGACCGCCTCTGAGACTAGGGTGCAGAACCCTAGTGCCCACCAGGTCAGAATTCCTTCCACCGCCCTCTGGCGGTGACGGAGCATAATTACATCTTCTTTAGTTTGGGAGGGGGGTACGTTATAGTTGTTTTTTTTTTAAGCTATTTTTTTATAGCAATACAATTTATATACTAAATAACAGTAATAGAATTATGAGATATAGTTTTAAACAGAAGAAATCGGGGAAATAGTTCAGGTTACACAACTCCTCCCCGCATACCATATTTGTTTAAAAGTCACTTTTTTATAAATGACTTTATAGGACATATGTATTCTGTGACTAGGCACACCTATTTCCTATTATACTCTGTGTTTTGGAGCTGGGGATGGAATCCTGGGCTGGGTCTTCTATCAGCCACTCCCGGGGCCCTATCTCTTCCTCCCTCTTGATTTCTTTATCCTGGAATCGCCTCTTTTATCATAAGAGATGCTCTGCTCTATGGATGGCTTTGGATTGTGTCCATCTTTTAATTCCATCTGGAAATTTTCTCCTCAGGACTGTGAAAAGCTAGGGAGTTTCTGTCTAACAGTGCGCTGCAACCTTAGCGCCCTCCCTAAAGAAGAGAGCCGCACCATAGACCTGTACATGCTGCTGAACACAGAAATACTGAAGAAGGTGAGTCCCTGGCCGGCCCGCCACACTATTGGGGAGTTACCCAGAACCCCCGGAATCAGTTCCCTGCAACATTCAGGCTGCTCCTTGTCACACTTTCCCCCATACACCACTGGTGATTCTTCCACCAGATGTTGCCGAGAAACAATATCAGATACTCAGTGTTCAAGATTAATCCAAGGATGGGTGAGAGTTTATTAGAAATCCGGAATGCTGGACTGCTACATGAAGACTTGGCCAATCAGCATCTTTACCAGCTTCCCGCATTCTCATCTGCCCATCCATTTTATCATTCTTTAATTTTCCTTGGGCTAGCGGGTAGGGTGTGGTGGTGCACGCCCTTGGAAAGCCGAGGCAGATGAAGCTCTGAGTTCGGGGCCAGCCTGGTCTACAGAGTGAGTTCCAGGACAGCCATGGCTACATAGAGAAACCCTGTCTGGAAAAACTCTGTGTGTGTGTGTGTGTGTGTGTGTGTGTGTGTGTGTGTGTGTGTGTTCCTCTTTGGGTTTATAAAACCTCAGATTCTTTGGGGGATAGAATCTGAGATGCTGCTGTTCTGACAAGCTCACAAATTCTGCTGATTTGAGGATCATGTTTTGCTTTTGATCAAAGATTGGCCAGCCTTTTCTTGTCAAGGGCCAGCAAGAACTGTTTTAAGCTTTATGGGCCAGATCATGAATGTTCAGTCTTTTGACACTGTGACATACTATGGTCACATATGAAGTCAGGCTTGAGACTGTTTATTGACTTACGAAAATAACAAACAAACTCTCAGTGTTTTAAATAAGTTGATTTTGTATTGGGCTACCCATGTTCATCGCCACAGTGGGGCGTATATGGCACAGATGCACATGCTAATTAAGTCATTTGCAACCATTCAACTCTGCCGGCAGTCACAGACAATATTCAAATGCAGGGCATGGCTATGTGCCTAATAAAACTTTATTTCTCACAAGCAAGCAGAGGGCCAGGTTTGACCCATGAAGCCTAGTTTGCCTGATTGCCTGTTCAAATGATCCCTCAAAGAAGTTGGACTTGTGAACCACAGATCACTTTGCTACTGTGAGTTTATCAAATACCGTTCCAAATCCCTGTCAGCAAATCAGTAGCCCTTAGTAGAGGTTTACTGTGATTTATTTTAAGGTAAGAGCTTGCTGAGTGTGAGAGGCTTAGTGCCACAGAATGCTATAGAAATAATTGGACATGAAGGTAAAATATACGTGTTAGCCTCAGAGTTCCTAATTATTTTTATTTGAAAAGACTAATTGTGCATGGTGTGTATAAAGCCATCCACAGGTACCATCAGAACAATTTAGTGGTCAGCTTTTAATTAGACCCAGCAGTGATGTGCCAGCCTGAGGAGATGCAGGCATTGGAGGATGGGGTTTGGCTTTACTCATCGCTGTAGCTATTACAGTCTCCACATACTACAGAGAGCTGGATACCGTCTGGGCTCCCTACTTTGGAAAGTGGTTTGGGGAAGTTGGGCTCACACTCAGGGCTTCCCTGGTGTACCCACTTTCTACAGGACAATGTTAGAGGAGGCTAGGTGTGAGCTATACTCCACCATCCTCCTCCAAGGAGACGCTGCCTCGCACGGGTCCCTGAGAGTCTGCCTGTCTCAGCCAGTGCTGCTGACAGCTGTATTTCCTATGACACTCACTTGTCCCAGCGCGATGGCACTGACAGTGAAGACCTCTCTGGCATTTCTTCGCCCTCTGTCCCATGGCTGCTTGGCCTTCGGTCACAGGGGCTGAGTGTAACTGTGAGCAGCTCCGAGCTGGTTGTTCTGAATCTGTCTCCAGGGACCAGTGCTGTACAAGCTAAGGCCTGTACATGACCCCCAACACTCCCACACAAAATTAATTAAGTAGTTAATTAAATGTAAAATAAATAGAAAAACATGAAACCAAAATTACAAAACTACTAAATTGCTGGAAGATTTTATGAAACAGAAATCTTCTTTTGAATGACAGTCCTCCCAGATGTAGGAAGGACCACATCCCAGGAACTGTTGAATCAGCCAAACCAACAGAGCCCCAGGCAAGTGAGGTGGCAGCTCTGGGGTGTCACACGGGGCCCTGGAGGCTCATTCTCTGAGTGGCCCTCCAGCAGAACTTAGGTCCAGAGGGCAGCCTGTGACAAGACTGGCTGGGGAGCCACATGGGGCCCAGCTGCCTCTGCGTCTGAAACCGTGTTTCAGGCCTGGACCCTAGCACAGTGCCATGGGAGAGTCAACCAGATGGCCCTTGGGCCATTGGGTCTCCCTGAGGACTTGGATCAACACAGACCTTGTCGCTGGCCTCAGCCTAGAGTTGTGTTTATTTTCCTTTGACCTCAAGGTCTGGCTCCAGACAAGGGAATTTGAGGTTTTATTGTTTTAACCTCATCTAGTTTTCATTTGAAAAGTTGGGTCTGATTTTTTAAATCATCACAGGATAGGATGTCTTTGAAAGTGTCCCTAAGGCCTTCTTCACAGCCACCAGGGGCCTGCTGTAGACCAGCCCTTCATCCGCAGGGCCTGTAACCCAGCCGTCATTATCACTGTTAATCTCTAAGGTGGTGATAATGGTGATCCACAATAGAAAGTACAGTATCAGAGGCCAGTGTACGGCTCAGTGGGTAAAGGCGCTTGCTGCCAAGCCTGTCTGCCTGTGTTCCATCCCCACAATCTACATGATGCAAGGAGAAAACTGACCAATAAAAGCTGTTACTGACCTCTCATGCAGGCTAGGGCCTGTATGTACATGACCTCCAGCACTACCACACAAATTAATTATGTAGTTAATTAAATGTAAAATAAACAGAGGATACATGAAACCAAAATTTAAAAAACTATTAAATTGCTGGAAGATTTTATGAAACGAATATTCTTTTGAATGACCATCCTCCAAGAAGCATTTAAAAATGTATTTTTATTAAGGAGGGGAGTGATAAGGGGAAAAAAAGATGAGGGAGCTGGAGAGCTGACTGTTCTTCCAGAGGACCAGACAGAGCTCAGTTCCTAGCACCCACATGGTGACTCACAGCTTCCTGTAACTCCAGCTCCAGGGGAGCTAACACCCTCTGCTGGCCTCTGCAGGCATATGCACTCATGTGCGCATACGCACACACACAAATATACATAATTAACATTAATTTTAATAACCATGTTAGATTTGACCAGTGCATATATAGCTCTGCAGTTCAAGTGGAGCTCACACACACAGGAGCCCAGCACTCCTGTGAGTGTCTAGAAGCATCACATTAAAGCTCATTAATACAGACAAGTGATACATGTTTATAAAACTCTTAAGCTGTCTTTAAAAGAACAATAATTTCTACACAACCCTCAGGTAAAGTACACCATCGAAAGCCCGCTTGTGCCGCTCCAGGGTGGTCTCTGTGGTTTCCTGGGTGATGAGCAAAGTCCCCCTTGGAACTTAAGTCTAGAGGGAGAGGCCTTCGTTGTTTCTTTGTACATTTAGCCAGGGTAGGTGTTCACCCATTTTCTGTTAGTATTACAGGGAGCATGGGACTGGGTGATGGGTAAATAGTAGATGCTCCTTTGTCTCAGTGGCCTTGAGAAGATCAAGGGCAGGGTACCAACGTAGGTTTGGCCTCTGGTGAGCGCCTCATGCTACACGGTGGCACAACAAGAGGAGCCTCACATCGTGAGAGCCCAGGTCTCTCCTCTTCTTAGAAAACTGCCACCACAGCGTTGTACGACAGACTTTTCCTGTGGAGACATCACACACACACACACACACACACACACACACACACACACACACTCATGGGAGGGGGGGGGAATCTACTCACCTCTGAAAGGAAATCCACAACAATCCAAAGTAACAACTGGGCCAAAGTCCAACTTGCTGGGCCAGTGAGTGTTTGATGTGGTTACTACAGGAGTATAGATGAGCGGTCACTTACAGGAGTTAGGATGAAACAGCCAAACAGCCGCTGCATCACTGAAAGGCCCGCCCCATCACTGAAAGGCCCGCCCCATCACTGAAAGGCCCGCCCCCATCACTGAAACCCCCCCTCATCACTGAAAGCCCCCCCCAATCCCTGAAACCCCCCCCCAATCACTGAAAGGCCCACCCCCATATAGGTGGCCACCCAAAGACTCTACAGCCTTCAACTCTGCCCACTGCTTACAGGCAGCTCCACCACCTCTGGTCAAAGTCCCCTACCCCAAAGTCCCCTCCCCCAGCAACTGTTTGCTCCGTTTATAAAGCTGGGCGGGGCTTCCAGAATCTTCCTAGTTTCACTCTCCCAGACATGCGGACCTCTCCTTTACCTCCTGCATCACATTAACCTTCTATCCCCTCTTGGAGAAAAGGTTTCAGTCCCAGGAAACTGCCATACAGCATGGACACTCCACCCTCTTGACTTGGCCTAATCTAACTACCAGAAGCCTACCCCTGAATTCCACACAGGCATGGCTCCAGGGATTACATTTCCAACACTTGAATTCTGGGGACATGTATAAACCATAGTGGCTTCCTCAAGTGACAGAGGTACTCAACCAGAGCAGGTGGAGATACTAAAGACACCCGGCTGGCAGAGCCCAGCCATCCCGCAGGGGCAGCGAGGGACCTCCACAATCAGCAAAGCCCCATCTGGCCTGGGATGCTGGCTTTTCCTGAGGCCCAACTTCTGCCAGCCCACATCTTCTCCATGCCTGCTTTGGAGTCATGTGCTGGTTATCTGGATTGTGGCTCTGAAACTGAGCCTACAGCAAGGCTCCAGCTGCTTCTGCCAACAGGCAGTCTCAGAGGTCCCCCTGCCCCTTAGACCTGATTTATAAACTAGATGTTTATCTCCCCCACCTTCCCGCATCCCAGCATCATTCCATCAGATACCCTCTTCGAATGTTCAATGGCTTCAGCTTCTAGAGAGCTTCATTCAAGAGCAAAGAAAGAGTTAAGAATAACTAAGCCTTCATGGTTTTGAGGACTGTGGTCAGGGCAAGATGACTAGAAAATGGGAGTCAGATGCCTTCTGGGGAATGCCAGGCTGGGATTTGTTGCACACAATTAAACAGCTTTATTTATCCTCTACTCTTTGTGAATACGTCAGTATCAATCACCAGCTATCTAGCCCTCACCACCGGAAACCGCAGCACGCAGGCTTGCATGCTCCTTTCTAGTAAACGCAATGGTGACTCTGCGCTCTCCCCCAGCCAAAGGAATTCTCAAGAGAGGATGGAAGAGTATGTCTTCACGGGTGCCTGTGATGGGGAGCTGCTAGTTTAGTGATAAAATGCGTTTGGAATCTTCATGGAGCCCTGAGAGTTCAGCTCTGCGTAGTGCCTCTCGTGGGCGAGTCTTTTGAAATCAATCTCACGAAGTGTGTCGTTTCTTCCACAGGACAGCTCTTCTGTCATCCAATTCATGGCTCGAGCCAAGGTGAAGGTGGATCCTGCCCTGAGAGTGGTGGAGATAGCTAATGGGAACGCAGAAGAGACTCTGGTGAGTCAGCTGCCCTGAGACAGCTTTCCTTAGAGGATTGGGGACTTGGAGCTGGGATCTGAGGGCAAAGAAATTCTCTAAGCCAAGATGAAGGGTTTGTGGTAGACCCAAAGCCATGCCTGCTCTGGCTTCCAGGGCCCCCTGGAAGGCCTCATGGTTCTGTTGTTGTGTTAACATTGTTCTTAGGACGCCGTTGGTATGCAAGAGTTGCTTGTAGTGATTGGCCAAAGGAAAAACTGTCTGGAAGTATCCTCAACAGAGCTTAGATTTCCACTCTGAAGCCAGGGATATTTTTATCTCTCTAGGGCCCTTCCCTAAACTCTCTTCTGCCCCCTGCCTATGCTGTTCCATGGATAAGCACGGCAGGGGGGGGTGTTAGGGGGGCTTGGGAAACAATTTCTTGCTTGTCTTAAAGAGGCCGTGTCAAGCTGCCAAGACCTAGAACCTCTTTCAGGCTCTCTTCCTCTCTCCTCTCCCATTCTCCTTCAAGTTGCCAGGCCTCAGCAGGCAGTGAACCTCACAGCTTAGCTGTCCAGTGAGGGAGACATTGGACAAAAGGGGAGGCCTTGGAATTCTGTATTTTGTTGTTGTTCCTGAGGAGGGAAGGGTCATCCGCTGTTTGACACTCTCCCAAGTCCAGTCCTAGGGGAATAGACAGGAAAGAGAGCCAAGGAACTGCCCTGCTGAGGAGGTGTGCGACCTGCTGCTATTCGGCATCCCCTCCCATGGATTTTACCTTCTCTTAAGGGAGACTTGCCCTCTCTTGGAGAATCTGTGTTGCTTTAACAAACTTAGGAAGGGAAGTCAAGAAGAGTTATGTACTTGCACAGAAAAAGATCGTGAATTTATTTTCCAATCACAACAGAGATGCACCATTTCATAATACTGGGATGTGAGGGCTGAGGGGATGGTTCAGTCAGTAGAGTGCTTGCTGGGCAAGGATGATGTTCTGGTCCCCAGCACCTGTGTAAGAAGCCGGATGTGGCAGTATGGGCCTGTGATCCCAGCACTGGGGACATGCAGAGAGGCAGCTCCCCGGGGCTTCATGGCCAGCCAGTCTAGTTAAAGCAGTGAGCTCTAAGTTCAGTAACATCCCAGTCCTGTTCCTATTTCCACTGAGTTTATCATGAGAACATCAGCCAGTCTGAGGTGTCTAAAAACACAGGGATAACAGCACTCATGAGGGATCAGTCATCTCACATCGGCGCAGGGATGGTGTCTGTCCTGACCTCTTTTCACATGGACAAGTTGCCCAGAATGAAACTGAAGTCCTCCACTACTCTGGCTCAGTTTTTCTGGCAGATCAAATATTTGGGGTTGGCACTTGTCTCTTTTTTTCTTTGCGTTCTGACCACTTTGCTGCTGGCTCAGCGCTGCTTCTAAAAAGTGAGAGATCAGTGGTCCCTGCTCACTGTCACAGCACTGGTTAAAGATCGCTATAGGATGAAACATGCCTGGCCTCCGCCAATAGCAATAATTAACAGGTGTGCAACAGATGGGGTCACTTGTGTAGGTGGAGAGAAAACACTGGATGTGTCTGGGAGCAGAGAGCTGCGGCACAGCACCGTGGGGTGGGGCTCCAAGTCATTGGCTCTCCTGTTTGGAGCGCTGCGGTGGTCTTCTCCCTGTCAAGTATTGGCAAGAAGCTGTTGTTGGTTTTTTCATGCTCCCAACAGGGAGGGGAAGGAACACATCATGAGAATCCCAAGAGAGCCCTTCTTGAAGGCTCCTCCCACCACCGCCTTTTTGGTCCATAAACTAAGATTCCATTCTGCAGTGTGTTCTCAACTTTCCTAGTAGGGGAAAAAAATCTTCTCTGAGTAGGAAGACTTCTGGTTTTAAAAGAAGTACGTTCCCCCCCCCACATGACTTTTCTGAGCGTCTGGTTCCTGTCAACCGCCCATCTGAAGGGGGATTTCCACAGAGGCTGGCCAGCAGACTTAAATCAGGTGACATTTCACAGCCCCTCAGATTAAGCACTGATTGTTGTAGCCTTGGGCTGATGAGGAAATGTGTCTGTGTCTGGTGTCCAGCATGGCATGGGTAAGAGGAGGAACATAATCCGGGGCTTAACCTCAAATAGCTACATGATGATGAATTAGGAAAATCAAATGCTTTTTCTTGTATCATCTCCCCCACCCCACCCCAACCCCCATGCTGGGAATCAAGCCTGGGTGTAGCCAGAAGTTTTCCTGTGTCCCGCAGCCACTTGGTCCCAAATAAACACACAGAGGCTTATATTAATTACAAACTGTTTGGTCTATGGCTTAGGCTTATTGCTAACTAACTCTTTTATCTTAAATTAACTCATTTATATTAATCTATGTATCGCCAAAAGCAGTTTCTTTATTAACCAATGATAGCAACACATATTCACAGCATACGGAAAGACTATCCCACAGCACCTGGGGCCTTAAACATGTCAAGCAAGTGGTCTGCCCCCAGGTCCATCCTCAGTATGCATGTCTTTTATTTTTATGTCATGGTGCATCTGTGCTTTTCAAGGCATCTGCCCATCACTAGACATACGCAGTATATTTTTTGAGGTCTTGCTCCTTAATGAATCCATCAGAGATGTTTACTCTTAATTATGTTTCTATTGCTGTGATAAGACATCACACCCAAGGCAACTTATAAAAGAGAGAATTTATTTGTGGCTGACGATGTTAGAGGGTGAGTCTGTGAGCATCATAGTGAGGAGCATGGCAGCAGGCAGGAGGGTCTGGCACTGGAGCCTGGCACTGGACAGCCCCTCCTAGCTCACACCTTGATCCACAATCATTAGGCAGAGACAGATAACTAGGAATGGTGCAGACTTTTGAAATCTCAAAGCCCACCTCCAGTGACACACCTCCTCCAACAAGGCCGTGCCTTCCAATCCTTCCCAAGCAGTTCCAACAACTGGGGACCAAGTGTTCAAACATATGGGGGCCATTTTCATTCAAACCACCACACTCACCAGAAGTAACATCTAAGATTAACTTCAGTGGCACTTGTCTGGTTCATGCTGTCTCCAGCCTGAGGACCTTGATGGCGTCTCAATGACCACAAGGTCAAAGGGCTGGTTGTGAGGAGCCAATAACATGGGCTACAATTTGACTGTATCTGAGAGCTCTCGGAATTGCCAGGAGAACCAGACTGTGAGGGTATGAAAGGAGTCAGGAAGCCTGACGAGCCAGGGCCATGCTGAGTTCAGCCCTGGGCTGAAGAACTCAATGTCCTGGGCTCTGAGGCCAGCTCCCCTGACTCCTTGTCAACTCTTGCTCTGGAGTCAGGCAGGAGCCTCTCACCAGCTAACGTTGGAACTCTGTACCTGGGGATCAGGCCACTGGTGTTATCAGCTGTTCTGGCAGGGGGACAGGGCCCATCGTTCCCTGTGACTCGCTGCATGGGAAGGAGAACTGACACTGGGCCACAGACAGTGACAATTGTCCCCTTCAGTGTGCTCCAGGAGTCGTGAAGGGCAGTGACCAGTCAGCCAAGCTTGCATCTGAGCAAGAGTCAGACACTTGGACCCCTTGTTGGGGGGAGCTTCCAGGGCAAGCAGCCATCTTAATGAGAGAGCATGGGAGCCCTGTCCAAGGATGACTGGCAGGCTCTGTGTGCTTTGCTCTCTTTCGAGAACTGTGAGTTGGGTGTGGTGACCCACCTGAAGTCCCAGCACTTGGGAGGCAGAAGCAAGAGGATCTTGAACTTGAGGCCAGCCTTGGCTACCTAGCAAGATCCTATCTGAAAATAGCACAAAAGAATGTGCTAGAATGAGCAAGTTTCCGGGCCAGTGTGACAGGAAATACATTTGGGGCCTTTTGTCTTCTACCATGGAGCCATATGTTCCTCCTGCATGTGGGGATATGGATCATTAATTCAGAGAAGTCCCTAGAAAATCCACAGTATCCTTCCATGTGAATAAAGGAGTCTGCGACTCAGAGAGAAAATAATTGATTAGCTAAAGATCTCACACTGGCTGAGCCAAGAGTGGTGTCCGGACCACTGGACTCATAGCCTGGAGGTCCCTTTCCCTCTGCCTTGTAAGCACTCAGTCATGTGCTGATGAGGTGCCCAGCCACTCTGGATGAATGAACTGAGATCAAGGTAAAGATGCTCGTTACGAAAAGAAAATAATTGGCTTGTTTTAAGTTATTTGTTTAAACTGCGAGGTATCTGCAGAGTCCAGCCAGCTCCTTCCCCCTAGATGCTGATCTCCTCTTCCCAACTGGGGTTTTCCTTCCTCAGGCTAGGTCAGACCCCGGAAGGAAGCTTCCTTCCTGCATCCTATGTGCACACCTGAATAAGCCTGCCCTGACAAATCAGTCAGGATAGCACATTCCAAGTGCATGTGCTCTGAAGCCATCCTTTCAGAAGGTCAGGCCTGGGCTTCCACTTTTTCCTTCATGCCTCCTCTTAGGAATCAGAAACTCCCAAGTTGACATCCTAACTCAGTAACTTGGATATCAGAGAAGCACCAAGCCTCTGTTTTCTTGTCTATAACATGGAAAAGATGCTTTCTGTTTCCCTGGAGTTGTTGGAAGGCTTCAATAACACCAGTGATAAGTCCCTAGAAGGGTCTGGAGAGACAGCTCAGAAGTTAAGAACACTTACTGCTTTTGCAGAGGATCTGAGTTCAATTCCCAGCCCCCACATTAGGTGGCTTACAACCTCCTACAACGCCAGCTCTAGGGGATCTGACGCCCTCTTCTGGCCTCGTCAGTCACTGCATGCATGGCGTGCATACAGACAAACAGACACACCTGCATACACATATTTTTTTTAATTTAAAGGAGCTTCTAGAAGAATGACTGGCATACAGTGACTTCAGCACCCTGTCCCTTTCCACTGTTCCCCAGCACTGACCCAACCAAAGATGCAAACCAGGGTGCCTTAGCCAGAGGGGCCATCCACAAACAGCAAAATAACTTCACTCCAGAGGGTGCCACTTGCCATTCCCTGGCTGCATTGCTATTCAATTATAGTTTTGCTGTCGCAAATTAGAGGTGATTATAGTTAAGAATGCCCTCTATACAGAGAGCGTGTTTTTCTACCTTGAACCTCAAGTTATGTTGTGATTTATTGCCACCCCCCACCCCCGTACCATCAGATGGTGGGTGGTCCTTCCTATTTACCCACCATCCCCGTGGGAGAATTAAGCTCTGCCCATCAGAAACTGAGAAAACTCCAAGTGCAGTTCTCCAAATGCACAAGTGATGTCTTCCGGTGGCTGCCATTTAGTCAGCTGGGGGCTGTATCTGAGGGTTCGCTTAGGGTTAGGCGCTGTGCTGGGCTCTGGGGGCAGAACAAGGGAGGAGGTGGACATAACCATACCTCCCACCCTGGGGCCAACTACTACAGGACAGCAAGGGTGTCAGCCAACAGGGAAACTGACAAGGGCTTGTTTCCACTGAGTCATTCTGAACAGAACAGAATGGGAGGGAAGGCCTGGAAGCTGGAGGGGAATGAGCTTGCCAAGCATGAGGAAGCATCCTGGCTCACGAGGGGAAAGCTGTGTGCGGACCAGATGGTGTGGCATGTTTAAACCACAAAAGGCAGGAGACAAGACTGAGGACAGAGGCCGGCTCCACATCACACACAACCAGTGAGAGCAGAGGGAAGCCCTGGGAAGCTTCTGTGTGCAGCAGCAGGCAATGACACAGAATGGTGGATATTCAAGTTTTTTAAAGATGTATTTATTTTTATTTTATGTGTGTGGTGGTTTGAAAGGAAATGCCCCCCATAGGGAATGACACTATTAGGAGGTGTAGCCTTGTTGATGGAAGTGTGTCACTGTCAGGGGCGGGCTTTGATGTCTCCTATACTCAAGCTCTGCCCAGTGTGGGATACAGTTCACTTCCTGTTGCCTTTGGATCAAGATGTAGAACTCTCAGCTCCTTCTCCAGCACCGTGTCGGCCTGCATGCTGTCATGAAAATAATGGACTAAATCTCTGAAACTGTAAGCCAGCCTGAATTAAAACGTTTTCCTTTATAGGAGTTGCCATGGTCATGGTGTCTCTTCATAGCAATAGAAGCCCTAAGACAATGTATACACATGTTCTGCCTACAAATATTTATGTGCACTACTTGCTTTTATTTTTGTGTACCACATGCCTGGTACCCATGGAGTAGCCAGAAGAGAGTGCTGGGTCCTCTGGAACTGAAGTTCCATACAGTTGTGTGTAAGTTGCCATGTGGGAGCCGGGAACTGAACCTGGGTCCTCAGGAAGAATGACAGATGCTCTTAATCTACTGAGCAATCTCTTCATGCCACTTTTGATTTTTATTGCATTTATTTATTTATTTATTGTGTGTGTGCATGTATATGTATAGGCACACATATGCCATGGTGTACCTGTAGAGGTCAGAGGACAACATGTGGGAGTTGGTTCTCTCCTTCCACCATGTGAGTTCCGGGGATACAGTTCAGGTCATCAGGTTTGGCTGCAAGCTCACCAGCCCTGATGTACAAGAATGGGAATGAGAAGTTGGTTAGAAGGTCAACACTCTCACCTGGTACTGGTAACTCTGGTAGAGGAGACTGAAGTGAACAGTGACTTTTAAGGACAGGGAGTGTGTGGCATGTCGGTCCTGAGCAACTGAGATGAGTCAAATGCTATCTTGTTACAAAGCCCTTTGTGTGTTGCATCCACACAGGCAGTAGTTAGTAGCAGCCACCATCATGTAAGAGATGGTCAAGCAAGAGTAAGCCAGACAAACAGGGAGCCCCACCCCCACTCTGAATCAGTGGCTTCCAGCCACCATCACAGTTATCAGCATTGCCCTTTAAAGGACAGACTCCATTTCCACATAGAAATGGACTGTGGTTGAATCAGGAATGGGATATCTGGGACTCCCCCAGAGTCCTTGGTCCCCAAGGAAACCACAGCCATGCAGGATAATATTTTAAAGGAGCAAGATGTCCAGTCCACCACACTCTTCCACTGGCCATTAATCATATCCCTCAAGATTTCCAGAGCCCCATCTGGACAGACACACATGTGCACACACATGTACATGCACTGTTGCAGATGAATTGGACTTTCTAAGCAGCAAGCAAAAAATCAGTCAGGGTGATTTATAGCTGACCCTCTCCCTTAGAAGCAACCTGTGCCTGTGGTGGCCTCGGGAGCACACCTCATTCAGATTTAGTGGTCAGTGAATTGTAGAACTCTTCCCCTGTGGCCTTGTCTCTACCCAAGCCACAGATACGTAGTCAGGAGGAGAATTAAGAGTGAAGGATAAAACTCTGTGGTAGAGCACTTGCCTATAATGTTCAGTACCCTCTGTTCAATCCCCAGCCAGAGATGGGGACAGTCTTAACCCTCTGAGGGTTTCTGTGTAGTGACAGACCCTTGTTCTCTTAAAAAGTCTTGTCCTTCAGGAATAAAATCTGGGAGGCTACTCTGTAAGTTATGGGTGTGTCAGTGAGGAAGAAAGCAGTTTCTATCTGACCAAAACTCTAACCCCAAAACACATCTTCCTATGGAGTACTGGCCAGCTTTGAGTCTGATTATTCATCTGATTCAGCACACTTTCCCATCCCCGTGACATCTTTTGTGGAGCCCACTTCCCCCCTGCTGACTCCCTAGGTATGGGTCTCTTCGCTCACATTCACTAGATATTTGTTCAAGAGTCGTGTCTTTAATTTGTTAAAATAGAATGCATCAGTACAGAGAGATGGCTCAGGGGTTAAGAACACTGGCTTCTCTTTGAAGGGAACTGGGTTTTTCATTCCCAGCACCCACATGGCAGCTCACAACCATCTGAAACTCCAGTTCCAGGGAATCTGATGCCCTCTCTGGTCTTCAAGGACACCCAGCATTTAAATGGTGCCAGACATACATGCAGGCAAGACACCCATATGCTAAAATAAATTTATAAAATGTTTAGGTTGTGCATCAACCCAGATGTGGTACTTTACACCTGTAATCCCAGCATGTAGGAGACTGACACAGGTGGATTGCTATGAATTCAAAGCCAGGTTAAGCTGTATGGTAAGTTCCAGGCCAGCCTGGGTTATGGAGTAAGACCCTCTCTCAAAAACATAAATGCATGCCTGTACACATGCACACACACTACACATACATGATACACATCCACAGAGACAAATATAATTTATAGAGCAGGTTTCATTTTTAATAGCTTGTGTTCTGTTTTGTGGTTAACCATTATTTAGTTAACCTGTGGCCCTATCCTTATACCCTTAGGATAGTTCTGATTCTGTATCTGTGTGAACAATACTGCAGTGAACATCTCCAGTTCTCTTGATTTTTTAATTGCATTTTATTTATTTTGTATGTTTGTGTGCGTGTGTCTGTGTGGGGCACACACATGACTCGTGTGGAAGTCAGAGGACAGCTTTTGGGAGTCTGTTTCCTCCCTCCACCGTGTGAACCCCAGGAGCTGAACTGAGGTGGTCATGTCTGGCAGCAAGTACCTTTACCCGCCACACAGCCCAACATCTCTGAGCATAAAATTTTTTCTGTAGTTTGTATTTCCTGCCTTTGATCATGTTTTCAAGTACAGAATTGACAGGTCAGATGGTGTGGGCATATTTAAGACAAGCAATTACGGAGCCTGTCACACAACCAGGAAGGGAGGGCATTCCAGGGAGTCAAAACAAGGAGTCAGGGACCTCAGAGGGGATGAGGCTAACTAGCTGGGATGTGAATCCGTGACCTGGGAGGGGCTGGGAAGGAAGGAAGCCAGACTCTGTGTCCTGAATTAGAGGCTCGGAGTGAAGAGAAGCCATCAATAGAGATGCCTGAGGTGACATGTCAGGATCTACGTTCTCAGAGGACAAAGTGAGTGGCCGGGGGCTCCAGAGGGGTCTGACACAGTGTCAGTGAAGGCTGGGCCTGACCTGGGCCAGTGATAGGCACAGGGACAGGGAGAGGAGAGATGTTCAGAGGGGTGTGAAGGTTTGGTCTGGGCCGCCTGCTGGCTCCTGAGCGGTGGAGCTGTGGGTGGAGCTGTGGGCTGGTGGTTAATATGTCTCCACAAATGAGCTCTGTGTGATTTCCCTTCCCTTTTCTGTTCATTTCTTTCATTTGTTTTTAATCTATGATGTGGCTTCTTAGCACACTGAAAGGTGCTCAGATCACTCACAGAATTTATTACAGTCAGGATAGAAGAAATGATCTGCCGAGGCCAAGAGCTGACATCCAAGCAGACCAAGAACATCACTGAGAAAAAAGACAAGACACAAAGCACACATTCCCGGGGTGTGACGGGGCGTTCTTACAAAATTCGCCAGACTAAATTGTCGTGGCTATTCTCATCTCTGTATCCACAAAACCAGACCTCCAACGAGGCTTTGCCAAGAGGACACAGCTCAGCGTCCTGGACCTTACAACTAACCCCCACTGAGTTCACAGCCTGGCTCAGGATCCTGGCAGAGCAGAAGGTCTGGCTGACTTTTGCCTGAACCTCTAGGGAGGGATTGAAGTGCTCTTGATTCACAGGTGCAAAAAACCAAGCTCAGAGAAGTCAAGCACTTTGCCTAAGATCCCCTGGCTGTTTACACCACCCATCCCCCAAAGTGCCTGCTGGATTTTTCAGGCAGTTTTCTCTAGCTTGTCCCCACATCGGAAGGAGCATTTCTGCTCCATTGAATTTCCCTTAAGACAAGTTCTGGATTCTGGTTCTACATGGGAAACCAAAGAGCCTGACTGTCTCGTGGGTAACTGTCCACACCCACCCCTGCTCTGGCACATATCACTCAGCCACCCTTCACTACAGGAGGAACTAAAGATGATCAGATTGGCTTTCCCTTTGGAAGAAGAGGGAGCAAATGACACCTGAATTCTGTAAAACCACACTCCTTCTGACTCGTGGGACTAGAAGTGAGCCAGAGAGTGTGGTCAGCATGAGCTACTGCATGGGAAACGCCCCACTCTCCTTCAGGATCAGATCAGATCCACTCAGCAGATTCCCGCTGCAATCTGTGGCAACTGTCATCACAAAGTCACTTGAGTTGGGAGGAGATGCAGACTTGGCTCTTGAGAGCTGACATAGGCCAGCTGTAGGACACCCATGAGTCGCCTTCGAAGTTGAGGAGTGTGCCTCAGGGCTGGAGAGATGGCTCAGCAGTTAAGAGCACTTGCTGTTCTTAAAGAGAGCCCAAGTTAAATACCCAGCACCCACATGAGGCAGCTCTCAACCTCTTACAACTCCAGCTCCAGGGGATCTGACCCCATCTTCTAGCTGGGAGCACCTGCATGCATATGGTATACATACAGATACACACATACCTAGAAATAAAAATAAACAAGCATGCTTCGATGAGATAAGGCCTCCAGCCTCATGTGGCTCAGATTAGAAAAGACAGCACTTTTTTTTTTTTTTTTTGGTTTTTTCGAGACAGGGTTTCTCCGTGTAGTCCTGGATCTTGCTCTGTAGACCAGGCTGGCCTCAAACTCACAGGGATCTGCCTGGTTCTGCCTCCCGAGTGCTGGGATTAAAGGCGTGTGCCGCCACCATCGCCCGGCAGGACAACACATCTTGAATGAATTCTTTTAACATGTTAGGCACAGCTGTGAGACCCAAGACAGTGGCTTAGCCCTTGTGTGGTCCACAATCTATTGGAGAAAATAGTCTTGAGCAAATGATCCCATACTAAGTGGCCCATTAAGTTAACATTCAGAAGTAGTCACTGCTTGAGAAACACCCCCATGTCCTTTATTTCAGAACCATAATGCAAGGTAGAAGATCATCATCTAATTTTGGAACGTAACACGAGCTGACGTTTTTCACTATACTTTTGTTCAGTTTGTGATATTTGAAATCAGGGTCATTATCTTTCTAGCCCTTTCAAGACATGAACCTTGGTCTCATGGTTTCACTTTTGTGTTGCCTTCTAGGTGGTCTTTGAGGCCTTGCACAATCTGGAGCCCCGTGGCTACGTTGTGGGATGGATCATCGCCATCAGTTTGCTGGTGGGAATCCTCATCTTCCTGCTGCTGGCTGTGCTGCTGTGGAAGGTGAGTCTGGTGACCACAGGTGCCTCCAGATTTCCACCCAGGACACCAGGTCACAGGCCTCCCCAGGAATGGGGAACCTAGGAAGAGGTTTTCCCTCAAAGTGCAGGTACAGAGGGGGTCAGTGCCCCCTTCAGACAGAGGATGGAATCTGGCTCCCTCTTGGACCACTAGAGAGAGAGAAGGGGCCTCAATCACCTCGTTCTATCTACCCTCAGGAAATCAAACCCATCCCGAATGGTTACTGCTATCATTGCTTCAGGAGACCGGTCTGGTCCCCGTACGATGGTTGTTTGCTCCTGCACGGGAAGTGACCTCACTATGGTGATAGGGTCTGCAAGCTGTGCTTTTCCTAGAGTCCAAGGTCACGACGGCTAGAGACAGTGTTATCTGTGACTTTGGCCTGGAAGGGGGAAGAGAGAGCTTAGGTCCTGTGGATTTTTAGGTGGACACTCATTAAGAGGCAAGCAGAGCCTGACCAGAGGTAAGGAAGCACACCACGAAGGCAGAGACATCAGGCTTTTGTCCTGCTTTGAGTTACCTCATGGGCGCAAATGAATAACCAGTGCTCTTTGGCAAAGCAGTTTTTAAATGCCTATTACAGGAACAATCTCTGAGAGTACTATGGGTGGATGCTTTAAATCCAAATACTTAATTTCTTTGGGATTAGAAAACAGTACGTATACATTAATCAAACATGATAACATTAATAAGGAAAAAAATGTTATATGGAACCAGAGGCTACATCTTGGAACAAAGTGTGTTGAGCATGACGCTGCCTCCAGCTTGACCTGTTTCTCTGCGTGCATTGGTGTAGTGAGGCTTTCTCACACGGTCAGCTTATTCATGGACAATTTGTTAGTTAAATTATCCAGACAAATACTCAGTATACGTTCAGGTGAAGTACTTCTCAGTTGAAAGCCATGGGTTCCGTTCCTGTGTACACACTCACACACTCACAGGCAAGTGTGTACATGTGTACCATGGCCAACATGTGCGAATTAGAGGGACAACTTTCAGGAGTCAGTTCTCTCCTTCTGCCATGTATGTTACAGGGATGGAACTCTGCCAGGCTGGCGGCAGGCACCTTTGACCCCTGAATCATCTCACCAGTTGTACCCTTGTTTTTGAGACACAGCTTCTCATTGGCCTGGAGCTCACAGATTAGGCTAAGATGGCTGGCCAGTGAACAGTGGGAGCCTGCCTGTCTCTCCTACCCAGCGCTGGGACTATAAACCAGTGCCAGCACGCCTGGCTTCTTCACATGGGTTCTGAGTATCAGAACTCAAACCTTCATGCTTGCCCAAGAGGCACTTTACCAACTCAGCCATCTCCTCTGCCCCTGTGGGTTCAGCTCTCGATCTCAAAAAATACATGTATAATAAATACAGTTTAGAGTATGTAAGCAGTCTAGAAACTCAGGGAAACTGTGTTTAGCATACCTTTCTCTGATTAAGGATCAGCACCATCACTTTAAACTTAATGGTACTTTACTTAGAGGGGAGTCTGAAGATTGAAAGAAACACAGTGCACTCTATGCTCATCTTACGTGCCCACGCATGTCAGACAGCCTTCTGCTGTCCAGCAGCCTGCTGTTCCCTGACAGCAACACTGTGAACCTCTCCCTGTGTGGTTAGGAGCCCGTTTCCAGCCACATCATAATGTCAGTGCCAACTGTGTCGTCTACAGCCCCCGCCCTAGAATCCAGGCTGTCCCTGGTTGTATATATATCTTGTAACAATGCCGCAGTGAATGACTCGAGAGTCAGAAAGTTGCACAAATCCTTCATTGTGTCCTCAGAATGAAATCCTAGGAATGGAGTCATGGAACGATGTACTTCACGTTGTAAAGTGCCGTTCTGAACTACTCCCCGGATCCACCCCCCATGGCAGGTTTAGCAAAGTGTGCATTTTCCTGTATATTTGCCAACAGCAGATATTTCCTCCTTTTTAATCTTCCAGTTTGTCCTTTGTTTACCCCACACAGCCAGACAGACTCTTAACACTGCCTTGTCTGCAGCTCCACTGCCTTCCTGCTGAGAGGGCCTCTGGCCTGTGGGTGGAGAAACAGGGCTGTCAGTGTCTAGAATCTGAAAAAGCCCGTGGTAGGGTAGGGGGAGGCTTCTGCCTTCATGTGGGCTTTTGGAATGAGAAGAAAGCTCCCTTGCTCCAGCCACATGGGCCCAAACAGAGCAGGAATGTCATGGCCACTCCCATTCCCCTCATGGTCTGCATGACCTCCTGGTGGCTACCCACTGAGCTCACTGCCACCCAGGGCACCATCACCTGTGCCTCCCCCGTGCTCCCCCCCCCACCCCGCCCGCCTCATCCCACCTACCACCACTGGTGTGGCTTTGCTTTTGTCCTGTTTGCTAAGAGAGAATGTGGTGATAGACCACGTTCCCTGTGAGAGCCACACGCACAGAGGCTGCCTTCCGTAGCCTCGTTTCTACAGGAAGGAACTGGAGGGCAGCCTTCTTTACACTGCTCCCCGGGCGCTTTATTCTTCTTTGAAGGGAAGGGAGAGGATACACATACTCTCCTCTGCATCAAACACGTTATTGCATGTAACTTGCCATCACCCCTCATGGTGACGCGTCTAATACCAGGCGGTGAGGGTCTAGGGTGAGCTAGGGCGTGGTGACTTTTGCCTTGTTGGTACTTGGATGGGAGTCAATGCGGGCAAAGATGCATGCTTCTCTCCGATGCTCAGCAGAGCTGACTGCTCCTTGTTGATCTCCATAACCACCTCACACTTCCCATGTGGCAATCTCTTGTCTGAGATGAGGTACAGGAGTTGGTTGACTGTTGACTGGGGGCTTGTTACAAGGACCTCCATCTCTCTCTAAGTCCATGACGGAACATGATGTCTACCTTCTTGAACCCTGATGGCTGAGAGACTCAGGGTTCTGGCCACCCGTGAGTGTGTGTTTTAGTGTTAGAATGAGCCACAGGTCACCTTCAGACACCCCTGCAGTAGCCCCAGTTGGTTCTAGCTGGCCTTCTTCCGGGGTTTCCACATTCACCTTTGCCAGCTGATTTCTCTACGTGCTAACTTGGTGACCTTTGTGTAAAGCCTTCTAGATCCGACTCTCCAGCCTGCTCCCCTGCCTCAGGGGGCTTTTCTCAACCATGCTGTTAATTCAGTACAAACATGGGTTTCATCTGAGTGTTCTGGGAAGGTGAGGCACACACACATGCACAGGTATTCACTCCAGCACACACACACACACACACACACACACACGTACGTGTATACACATAGGCACGCACACAAACACATTAAATTAATTAATTTTAAGAATAAAAAAGGTGGCTGGTGAGATGACTCGGCCAGTAAAGAGGCTTGTCTCCAAGTCTAACAACCCAGGTTCGATCCCTGGGACCTTTAGGAAGAGACCAGACTCCCACAAGTTGTCTTCTGATCTCTATATGTGCACGTGCACACATGTGACACAAAAGTTAATTATAATTTTAAAAAATCTTGGGCTGGGCGGTGGTGGCGCATGCCTTTAGTCCCAGCACTCGGGAATCAGAGCCAGGCGGATCTCTGTGAGTTCGAGACCAGCCTGGTCTACAGAGCAGGAGGCACCAAAGCTACACAGAGAAACTCTGTCTTGAAAAAGAAAAAAATCTTGGTACAGTCTTCATATCAGAGGGTTGTCCATGTCAGGCATGGCTATAAGACCGTCTGGCTCCTACAGAGAAGAAGCAGGTGGCATGGGGAGTCTTTAGGGAAAAAAGTCTTTGTTAAGGACTGACTATGTGAGTCTAGGAGAGGTTGGAAAAAGCAGGTGAAATGAAGGATAATTTTAAAGACCTACATTCCCTACAATGTTGGACTGTAGACACTTTGTAAACTCTGATTCCTACATCTACTACCTAAGAATAATGCATTTTGGGTACTGAGTAGCAATTCAATATCAGTGGCACAATGCAGAGAAACCAGCTGAAAACTGGCTTACGTCTAGCCCAAGGTCTGACTTGTTAGACCTCTCCAGTTTGGGCTTATTACTATCCTCTGTGTGTAATCCCCTCCACCGCCCCTCCAGACCCCACTGGCTGGCACCTGCCATCTGGCTGACCAGGCAACATATCTTTAAGAACACATTAGGAACAGATGGCCAGAGGTCAGGCCCTCTTCCTGTGTGGACACATCTATTGAGTTGTTCCCTTCTACTATTTTTTAATTTCATAAAAGATTTATTTTATGGGGAGTGGGGGGGTGGTTAGAGGACAACTTACAGGAATGGGTTCTCTTTCCTCCACATGGGTCCTGGAGATTGAACTCGGGTCGTCAGGCTTAGCAGCAAGCTCCTTTACTCACTGAAACACCTTATAAGAGGCCTGGGTTCCCTTTTAGAGTGCAGCTGGACATTGTTGCCTGTGGTTGGTCATCTGTGTCCTATACACGTGAGCCAAAAATGACTGTCCCAACACTGTGTGTTCTAAACACAAATGTTGGTGTGCGACCGAAAGCTCATTAGAGAGCAGACTCGGCCAGTGCCTTCGCAGTCCACACAGGCCTGTGGACCTACATGCTTGGTGCTCCACTGGGTGCCAATGCCTTTATTCAACAGGTGGCATCGGGTTCCTTCCTGGTGGCATACCCGAGTAACTGGACAAAGGCAAACAACAGACCTCCTACTGTTTTGAAACCCTCTGAGAAAGGCACTTAAGTGGCAGAGAGGAGCAAACAATACTTGGCCTCGTTCACTGGCCCCTGATCCTTGTGACATGTGTCCTGTGAGATTCCTATCTATCTGAAATAGAAACCCCTCAGGGTTCCACAAATGCCTTCTCCAGAGTGTGCTCAGCCCACCCAGCCTCCCCTCTAGACTCTGCCATTATGCTCCCCAGGACCTTCTGAAAGGGCCTGCTGATGGCCCAGACTCTCTCACGCTTGGCAGCCAAAGGACCTGGCTCCTACACAAAATCCACAGCAGGGCCCCAAGCTAAGCAAAGCCCTGAAATGGATCCTAATCAACCTTCTCAGAGCTGAGCTGTCCGTGGACACTGGGAAACGTAATTTAAACTTGATGTGCGAGGATTACAGTAGCCTGCCAAACCACTGCGCAGGAGGAAGACTTTGAAACATGAAACTCTTTCAAGGGAGAAAATTCAAAAGCTTCAGCCCCTGGCTGGGTTGGAAGATATCCCAGCCTGGTGCCTCTTCCTAGAGGCCCGTTTACAGGAAGGTTGAACTGCTCAGAGGTACAACAGCATGGGGCTAGCGTGTCTGAGAAACACCTTCAACTCATTAATGCCAGCTAAGCAGAGAGAGAGAAAACATGCTCAGGCATTTGCCCTTTAGAAGGAAAATGCCTCCCTGCATCCCTCTACCCCTTTCCCAAACCCATCCCTCCTTGTTTGCAGTTGCCAGACACACAGGCCACCTTTCAGTGGAGTAGCTCATCCACTACCCTCAACCAAGGACCTTCCGTTTCTTTCCTGATTGACACTTTTTCAAAATGAGATGATTTGAAACAGTGCCGTAGTTTGGCCAGGAAGAACCAGTCCTGCCTTGTCAAGTGACGGAGAGACAGGGTGCAGGAAGGGCTTGGCTGCCCCCCGACAGAGCTACTTGAAGGCCTCCATCGGCTGGAACCATTCCAAGAGCCTTGTATTCTAGAGCTTTCTTAGAGAGCATGGTTTTTATTGGAGAGCATCACTTGTGACTCACAACAAAAATGCTTAGCAAATGAACATCTGCAAAGTGGCACAGAGAACGTGTGAGGTTTGGCAGCCACTCCAGAAGGGTGACCACCTTACCTCCAATACAGACTGAGAAAACCCATCCCACCTTTCAAAAGCGGGTATAGTCATGTGTACACATGGACACATACTCCCAAACCACCACCACCACCCTCCCCCCCCCAAAAAAAAAAAAACAAGTGCCAGTGACGTGTGGTGGGACTGGTTTATATTTGGAGATAAATATTGGTCTGATACTATGTCCTCAACATCTTGAGATGGAGACGTGCTATGTAAACAGCCAAGTTAACTAAGAGGTCCATAAACACAAGGCCAGAGCTAGTTCGATGGAAGAGTGTGCCCTAGGTCATTGGAATGACTGCCCAAGAAACACCCCAAAGGCCAGTGCACAGAGAGGCACCCCCAAGGGACCAGATGCCCTGGAGTTGTCTTGCCGTTCTTATTACCCTTAAGTGGGCTGGACCAGGACTGAGTACCTCAGAACTGGGTCAGTTCTTATTTCTTCCTCTGGGTTTATTGACTCACCTAGCACCCACCTAAGGACAACTGAGACCAATCTGCTACTTTACCGATTTTCTGGCAGGCTTGGAGACACATCATGTTAGTCTACAGGAGGCATCTGGGAGCTGCTCTCTGGGGTTACTGTTGGGACCAGAAGGTACTCTGCTTCTCCAGACCTCCAGCTGAACAAACCTTGAAGCTAGTCATGAAGTTTCCTCATAGGACAGACAGTTTCTCCTGCAAACAGGATAATTATAAACAAAACATCTGACCCCTCCTGGAACACAAGCCTTGGAAGATTCCAGAAAGGGTTAGGGAGAAACAACTGACTCCACTGGGTGGAACTGTGAGGTCGCTATGGGTACAGCCTATGTTTGTTATTAACCATTTCCCAGAAGTCTTCAGGGTGGGCTTAGCTGGCAGCTCAAGACTTCCCAGAATTCCTCCCAAATACCCAGGCGTGCTAATAAAAGCAGGTATGTGTGCCCAAGGGAGATCTGCAAGAGAGAAAAGAACATGAAGTCTTGCAAGTTTTGGGGCATTTCATAATTTGTTCTCCTCAGCTGGGTAGTGCTGGCGCACGCTTTTGATCCCAGCACTCAGAAGGCAGAGGCAGGTGATCTCTGAGTTCAAAGCCAGCCTAGTCTTCAGAGTGAGTTCCAGGACATGACTACACAGAGACCCTATCTCAAAAACAACAATAATAATGATGGTGATGATAATTCTCTCTGCTTCACAGTGTATCCATACTTTAACATGAGACTAAAATTTTTATTTGGTCCTTGAAGTTTGCTAAGATTAACACTGACGCACTCTTAACATACAAATGTTACCATATGAGACAATGGCTAAGTTCTTTAGCCCGATCATAGCAGACATTTCTCAACATATACATGTATCAAAACATCATGTTTAGTACCTTACACATATTTTTAAATCTGTCAACCATCCTCAAGCCAGGGGAAAGCTCTTTAGTACTTAGTATTGGAGATGGAACCTAGGACCTGATGCACACCAAAAAGGAACAGCCCAGCCCTAGAAAGGCTTTTTGTTTGTTTGTTTGTTTTTGTTTTTGTTTTTGTTTTTCAAGACAGGGTTTCTCTGTGTAGCTTTGCACCTTTCCTGGAACTCACTTTGTAGCCCAGGCTGACCTCGAACTCACAGAGATCCGCCTGCCTCTGCCTCTCGAGTGCTGGGATTAAAGGCGTGCGCTTTGTAAAAGTAAAATACATCATGCTACTGATTCTCCAATTGTTAATAATAGGGTCATTTTTTTGTTTTTACTTTGTGTTGAATTTGTTTATTTCCCTTCAATATTTGGGTTCTCAGCCAGGCCTGTTAGTACACACCTTTAGTCACAGCATTCAGTAGGCAGAGGCAGGTGGATCCCTGGGTTTGAGGCCAGCCTGGTCTACACAGGAAGTACTAGGCCAGACAGAGCTATATGGTGATGCACTGTCTGAAAGTGTGCGTGCATGCATGCATGCGTGCATGTGTGTATGTGTGTGGATTCTCAGCATTTACCTGAAGATTCTGATTATGATCTATCTGTCATGGTAGACTATGAAGATTCTGATTATGATCTATCTGTCATGGTAGACTATCCATCTGCCAGCCTGTGTGTATAATTTTATGATGTAAAGATGGCTAAAGAAAGGAGGTGAGGCTTCTTCTCACTTAGATGGGTGAACTCCTGAGTTCTCCTTCAGATATTTAACTTTGGAGGCTGCTAACTGCCCAGGCATCTGGGGCTCAGATCCTGGCCATAGGAGCGGGTAGGAATGGCCATGCAGCACTCAAGATATGTTGTGATGGGTTGAAGGGTATTGGCTGCCCTCCCTGGAAGTATGTGAAGAGTCACAATTAAGACAGGTGTCTCTTAGGTACAGGACCTACATGCTAGGTGATCAATAGGGGTGGGACCTACACATGCTAGGTGATCAATAGGTACGGGACCTACATGCTCGGTAATCAATAGGGGTAGTATTGACTAGTTGGCACAAGGCACCCACCATACAGTGTAGTGGCTATGCAAACTAATATTCACTCACTCAGTCACCCACTTATTCTTTGTGTGAGTGTGAGTGAGTGAGTGAGTGTGTGTGTTGCTGGGAATAGAAGCCAAGACCCTGTGCAGACAAGGTAGGTGCTACACTACTAGGTCGTTCCCAAGTCCTCCCTTTTGTTCTGGTCCCTTTCACTTCATCTGCCTGAAACTCTGGATTAGTTAGAGTAAGATGCTCTACTGCCATCTGTTGGGAAATGGTCCTTGTAAACTTTTCTATGATATCTGGCAGCCCTGAGCTCTTGTGCTCAGTGCACAGCCTGTACTGCCACAGTCAGCCCTCCCTAGCCACAAGAATGCACTGTTTTAAGAAATGGTCTTTTGGAGAAGACATACACATCTGTGGCAACTCAGCCTCCCAGGCACATAATCATCAAAGGTTGATGATGACTGGGGTCAGAACTCTTAGACCACTGGGTGCTGGAGGGGAGAGTGGAGTTTACAAGACTGTTTCTGCATAAAGAAGAGAGCTTGGTCCAGGTGTCTGCAGGAGAGGACAGTGCCCTTACTTTGTTGTTGGCAAGAATGATACCCATAATGATATGAGTATGTGAGCGTCATCATTGAATTAGCTGCTCTAAACCCTTTCACCACAGCCTAGCATGGGCATGAGAAGTGAGCCATCTTGTTTTCATTTTGGAATGAATAAGAGCTCTCGTTCTGGAGCTGGGGAGGTGGCTCAGTGGTTAAGAGCACTTGCTCTTCCAGAAGATTCAAGTTTAGTTCTGAGCACCCATGTTATGTGGCTTACAACTAACAGAGTTAGTTAACAGAGTGGAGTTACTCTGTAACTCCAGCTCTAGGTATCTGATGCCTGTAACTCCAGCTCTAGGTATCTGATGCCCTCTTGTGGCCTCTGCAAGCACCTGTGGTGATGTGCACATAGTGCACATAGCCACACAGCCACACAGATACACACACACACACACACACACACACACACACACACACACACACACAGAGTGACCCAGGAGCAGCATGTCACAGGTCTCCTTGATTGGTGCCACAGTCACCTGGGGTTACCAATGGAATCATTACACCATCAGCAGTCAGAAGTGTAGGCTAAAGACACTTTCTCCTTATATCCATGTTTAGTTTCATGATTGAATGATTGAGTTGTTCTAGTTTCATATCTGTTGCTGTGATAAAAGATCCCCCCACCCCACCCCCAAAAAGCCGCTTAGGGGAGAAAGGTTTATTTTAGCTCATAATTCTGGGTTATGGTCCATTACTGCAGGAAGTGAAGGCTGCAGGAATCTGAACCAGCCAGTCATGCAGCATCCATAGTCAAAAGCGGAGAGAAACGAACGTGTACATGCTTGTGCTCAGCTCACTCTCTGCACCTGTTCAGTCCAGGATCTCATGCCTAGGGAATGGTTCTGCCCACAGTAGGCTGGGACTTCCCTTGTCAGTTAACAGTGAAAACAAGCCCTCACAAACGGACTTGATCCAGACAGTCTCTCACTGAGATGCTCTTCTCAGGTGATTCTAGGTTGAATCAAGTTGACAGAATTAACCATAACAGGTTTTCTCAGACTCTTACAAGCTGTCCTTCAAAGACCTCTGTTCCTTCCCTGCCATTCAAACTGCACAGCCTTGTGGGGCCTGCTGGAATTGAGTAAGGTTTCCTTGACAATGTAGGGGAGACAGTCTCATCTTGTGCTAGGCCGGTAGAGGCCCCTTCAGTGGAGAAGATGGGTGGTGTCACAAGAAAATCTCTGATCTCCACCTGCTCCTCTGCCTTGCAAGAGCTCATGGCCATCCATAACTCTCACTCCAGGAAATCCCAAGCTCTCTTCTGGCCTGACCTATTAAGGCACTGCATGCACATGGCGCATAAGCATTCACATGGGAAAAACGCTCATGCACATAAAAATAAATATTTTTTTAAAGAAGGGTCTCTCCACACCAATCAGTTTAATCAAGATCACCATCCATAAGGCATGCCCAGAGGCCCATCTCTGAGATGATTCTAGATTCTGTTAGGTTGAAAATTGGTCTTAACTATCACAGGCTACAAAAAGTTGCTTAAATACTGGACAGCAACAGTTGTAATGGCTGTATGAGATAAGCCAGACACTCATCTTACCAAGTGTGAAGAGCCACAGACCAAATGCAACTTCAGGGCAGGGGTAGAAGAAAAAAGCTGAAGAAAACTGCCACCCTGAATCAGGATGCAGAGGCAAGAGGAATCCATGCTGTTGACACCAGCATGGAGTTCATGTATCATGTATTTATGTATCACTTATCCATGTATCATGAATGCTACAGACATGAGAGGAAGTTCTAGATGGCAGCAAGGCAAAATGAGACACACACACCCCATACTTTAAAAAGTTTGTCATGTAAGAGCAATATTTGTCAAATAGGCCCACAGGTGGCTGATGTCTCTCAGGACATTAATAAGTCTGTATAAGGATTGAGGGTGTAACTTAGTTGGTAAAGTGCTTGCCACATAAACACAAGGACCTGTGTCCATCCTCAGCACCTGTATAAAGCCAGGCACGGTGGTCTCTGCTTGAAATCCCAGTGCTGGGGAGGTAGAGACAGTCAGATCCATGGAGCTTACTGGCCAGGCTGGCCTACTCAGCATGGTCCAGGCAACTGAGAGTCTTGTTTCAAAAATCAAAGTGGAGAGCTCCTGCCTGATTCTGACCTACACACACACAGGCATATATACATTATACACCTACACACACAAACACATAAATGCATACACACATAAATACACATGCACATAAACACATTTACACATAAGCACTATACACATAAACCCTATACACATAAACAAACACATATACACATAAACACATACACACGTAAACACACATAAACATACACACATGCCAGGTGGTGGTAGCACATGCCTTTAATCCCAGCACTCAGGAGGCAGAGGCAGGCTGATCTCTGTGAGTTCAAGGCCAGTCTGGTCTATAGAGTGAGTTCCAAGACAGCCAGGGCTGCACAGAGAAATCATATCTCAACAACAACAAAGAAAAAAACATACACACATAAATACACAAACATATAAACACATATATACATAAACACACATGCAGGAGGAAAAACAAGAGGGTGGCTTATCCCATCAGTAGTCAAATCCTTTGCTGAACTACGGTCTGTCACAAGAAAAGCTAGAAGAATGCAGCTTTTCCAAACTTGATTGACCATGACATATTTATCTTTTTCTTCACTTGAAAAAACCTAAACACCCAGTAACTGGTGCTTCCCAGCACCCAGTTTGGGGACACTTTACCAAACGCCTGTGCAATGAACAGCTTGCTGGGAGAGAGACCACAGGGAGTCAGTGTGGCTTGAAAAGTAGATCCAAGTGGATCTTTGCTTGCCAGTATGTTTTCTGAACTCTTTCTCCTCACTTACCCAGGCCTGGGAAGAGCTGGGTTCTGCCTCCTCATAGCTCAGGCTGCCTGGGAATCCAAACCCATCCTAACCCGGAGCCTCTCCTACCTGTCTTTCAGATGGGCTTCTTCCGCAGAAGGTACAAAGAAATCATCGAAGCTGAGAAAAACCGGAAAGAGAATGAAGATGGTTGGGACTGGGTCCAGAAAAACCAGTGACCCGCCATGCCAGTCATGATGCCCTCATGTTCCCGTCACCAGCCTGTGGTCCCTGATCTTTGTATCTTCCATATTTGGAAGAAAGAAATCTTCTCCAGATTTTCCGGAGGCCCCACTGATGCTGTCCTCTTCTCATCCTGTCAAGCCCGGCGCCGACCTGAGATGGCCACCTCCAGCCAGGTCACACGACTGGGGCCACCACCACTTCCCTTTACAAACAAACTCAGAACTTCAGAAAGATGAGCTACAGAGCAAAGTAATATTTATGGATACAACAATGCGTGGTCAACCCTCAGGGGAAAACTGTTACCTAAAAGTATTTTTTATAAACGTAAGCCTTTTATATTGATTGTGTCTTTATATTTGTATCAATGTTTTATTATTTCTATTAAATAGTTCTATAATTCACTCAAGCACTGAAATCTTGGAAATACATGTACCTGCATACAAATTTTAAAGGAGAAAGAACTTACTGTACTTTGGAACTTGCTGTTAAAAAAAAATGCAGATAAAATAAACTAAAGAAACCTCATGAAATGAATCTGCCAAGCTGGGAGTACTGCAAAAGCACCATGGATATGGCAAGACCATCTAAGACATTTCCCACTGTCATCATCTGGAGTCGAGGCAGAGCGCTTGAAGAAGTATCAGTGCTTTCTCTTAGGGACCTCTCACTGGGAGTTCCCAGCAGGAGCTGGGATGAAAAGCCTGGTTTCCTCATGCTCTGCACCACCCTGATGCATTCAGCAAGCACCTCACCCTCCTCCCTCTGGAGTCAGCAAGCGCTGGATAGACAACTGGTCAACCTCAGAATTGCATCTCATCCCAGGCACCATGCGCCAGGGTTCAAAACCCAGGACTGAAGCTGTGCTCTCTCAGCAAAGATGTGTCTGTGTGTATAAGGTGTTACCTTGTGATGTAACTTCAGTTCAAGGGTCTCCATTTCCTCTGTCACTCTTGCTGTCCCCAAATGGTAATGTTGCAGATTCCTTCCCAGAAAGGATAGCCCCACTTGATTTATGTTTAGGTCTTAGGTGGGATTCTTAAGAGTCAAAGCCTGGAATAAGGACTTGGGTGCAAGTAAGTTATTGAGGAAGTCTTCTCAGAAGCTAGCAGTGAGGAACTGGAGAATACAATACAGGAAAGTAGGGGAAGCCAAGCAACAATGTCACTTTAGGGGATAATCCACAAAGTGACTTCAGCCCAATTGGATCTGGTTGCCAAGTCAGGCTCAAAGTGCCCTGACCAGATGTCAGGAAGCTGGGCTTTTGTGGTCCCACACCTGCAGGGGATGTAAACTTTCTGCCCTTGGTTCTTGCAAACAAGATGACTCTGTCCCCTAGAGGGCAGCTTCAGAGGCAACTGGGGAGACCCAGAAATCATGCAAAGAACTCTGAGCCAAGTGCTTTGGTGTTCCCCTGCCCCAAACAAGTGAATGCTATCTTCAGCTTTGGGAAACCCAAAAAGCCCTAAGTCAAAGCTGGTCCTAGAAGTCAAATGTTGCATCTGACCCTGGGATGGAAACCGGGTTCACTGCAAGGCTGGGGCAGCCCAGGAAACCAGTGCACACCAGTTTATAAGTTTTATCAAAAGAAATAAGAAAAGGAGTCTTGGCTTTACCAGCCATGTACAGCCTGGACTATTGGTCGGGCACCATGCAGGATGCTGGTGATCCCCAGAGAACACAGCCTCAGGGTAGGAAGCCATCTCACAGTAGGTGTGGAGTGTGGACTCTCCATGAACTCCATGTGCATCTGTGCTATGATAATGATGACGTGTGGATCAGATCATGGTTTCCTTTAATAAATCATTTGAGATTCTTAGGTGGTGAGACCACAACAGCACCATTGCAATTTTAGCCAAATGCATCGTCCCAATGGCCTGCTTCCTGCAAAGGGTGTGGCTTCATTGGGGTCAGTGGAGAATGGTGACTCGTGTCCACAGTTCAGCCAGCAGAGCCGCACCTGAGGAAGTATGGACAGGAAGGAAGGGCAGACTCAGCTGGCATCTGGCCACTTGTGCCCTGTCATGAATGGTAAACCCTCATGAGTAGTCACGTGTTAATAAGGCACTGCAATTCCATAAAGCGGATTTTAAGAAAACTACATGGTAGCCCCAGAAGCAAATCCTAACAGCCACCATAGGAAGCGTCTTTGCCTGTCTGATAATGCTGAGTGCCAGGTGCATGAGAGCCAGGGATGTGGCTGCTCAGCAGAGGAGGAGTGGAGCATTGTCTTGGAATTCTCTCGCCTGAGTAGCTCAGCATCTTCACTGCAGCCTTCTTGGGGTGATCAGGGCAAGAGGGCAGGTGTGTTGATATGTCTGTGTTCTCTCTCTAGAACAGTCTTAAAAACCCAGTGTGTGGTCCATTGTACCCTTCTGCCTCTGAACTCACTGAGGAAGCCCTGCAGACTTTCTCATGGGCACTATCATTTGTCTGCTTCCGTTTTTTAGCTGTGTCTTCCATGGTTTTAACCAGCTCTCTGGACTGAACTGAAATGTTGTTTTGTTTGTTGTTTTTAATATGAAAAAGGACCCTTGTAAAAAAAAATCGACTAATGCAAAACCCCTTAAAAAAAAAAAGGTGACCCCCTTCTCAGTTTACATAGGACTCAAGAAAGTGTGGAGCATCCCCGAGGTGAGTCCCTGCCACAAAGAGGCTACACAGTTTAGAAGCAGGAGAAGACCAGCGAGAGGGACCTGAGTAGCTGGCTTTGGGCCAACTGACCAACACACCCTGTGTCCCCCATCGCCATGGTCTCAGGTAGTGCCCAGAGGTTTGGCAGGCTGTGTGAAGTCCCCCACACCAAATACTGTGTAACCTACTTTGTTAAAGGCAAGATATTCTCAACAAACAGCATCCATGCTCCTGGGACACCCCAGTGACCAGCGGTGCTGTGTGGTGTGCTGTCTGTTAAGCGCCAGTGTGGAAGGTGTGGAAATGTTACTCAATTTATTTAAGGTTAGGATAGCTTTATAGCTGACATACCCAGGAAAGGAGTGCCCAGTTTCCACTCCCTGAGATTTAGAGGTGCTACAAAACTTGTCACTGGAGGGATGGACAGCTCAGTAACAGAACGTCTGCCTGACACACACGGAGCTCTGGGAGAACCATCCCTCTAATAAACAAAAGGCAGAAACTGAGTATCATTTCACAGCTCCTCGAGAACACAGCATTGTCATAGGTGTGGGTTTTTAATACATGGAGTAGTAAGATGCACGACAGGGAGTATTTTCTAAGATAATGGCTGAAGGGAGGGCTGCAGAGCCGACTGGGGCCTAAGGAGCCTTCTAGAATGTCTTCTGAGTCTTCAGCACATGAAGGGAATGCTGAGTGACTCTCGCGATGTGGTGCGATGCTCTCCACAGCACACTGATCTGGATTTGGCTTCCGTTCAGTTTGCTTTGTTTGATGCTGATGTGCAGTGTGGTTGGCAGTGTGAGTTTAAGCTTTCTGAGTGGTTTGTTGCATGGCAGACACCCTCCCTCCCCCGCTCTCTGCACGTCTGCAGCTTTACTGAGGTATCCACACAACGCACACTGCCCGAGAGGATTTGGGGTGGGAGGGCTGTCCCGCCTCGCTGTGTCGTGTGTCTGCAGTCACTTCTGATTCACTTGCACTGTTTGGGAAATGCCAGGTTTACAAAAATATGTGTTTGGAATTAAAAAAAAATGGCTTCAAATGACCCCAGTGTCTCTGACTGTCGTTTCTTTGCTGCTAAGAACTATGTAAGGTTCTGAAGAGGGAATTCCAATACGATATGGTACAGGCACTGAAGAGCACACCAAGAGCTGCTTACTCTCACAGGAGCACCCCACAGGATGGGGCTGAACCTGTCCTTGAGCCCATAATTTGGATACCTCCTTCTCTGTGCATTGTCTTCCTGTCTGGGATGTGACTGGTGTCTATCTGTTTAGGGAGAAATACACCCCAATGAAATGTGTGAAAGCAGACCTCTTTCACATGTATCTGTAAGTCATTGAGCATTTGCCCAGGCTAGCCTCAAACCTGTTGTGTAGCCGAGGATGGCCAAACTTCTAATCCTCCTGCCTCTCTCTCTGAAGTACTAGGATTACAGGTGTGTGCCACCACATCTGGTTTATTTGGGGGTAGGAATCAAACCCATTCCAAGCAAGTATTCCACCAAGAGCACTAACATGCCCAGCCCCGTGGAAGCTTTCTGCTGGTTCTCGCACACATCTAGACACGGTGTTTTCTTAGATTCTAAATATCCATTTGCTATTGCATCCTCATTCTTATCCCAAATACTGTTCATTTGTGGATTTCCCCCCCTAGGTATTACCAACAAAGATCTACCTAATATATTGCTCGTTTTCAAGAATAAGCCTTTGGCTCTGTGGAGTCCACTGGGTTTTGCTTTCTAGTTCATCAGTTATAGCTTCCACGTGTATGAAAATGTGCTCTACAGACTTCATTGTTAAATTCACACATGGGCTGCAGAGCTGGCTCAGCAGTTAAGCTCACTGGCTGCTCTTTTTTTTCCTCTCGTGATTCCCATTCATGGGCTTGTGTTCTTCATGCAGCTCATTAGTCGTTTATTTACTGTTGGCCCGTGGGTGGTGACTTTCCTTAGAAAGTTCTTTGTGGTCATTCTTTGAAGCCTAGGATGATGTGTGCTCCTGCAGAGAGCATTTGCCTTCACCTCTGCCAAGCTCCCATCTGGGGTCGGGCCTTGGGGTTTAATGGACCACCCATGGAATATGCACAGCAAATGCGCTCGGAGGCCAGCCTGCGGCTTCCTCTCCAGGGTGGGATTCCATCAGCATCCTTGCATTGCCCTGTCCTCTGCTCAACACCATGGCAGCTTTCCACAAAGTCTCAATCCTTGAGAGTACTGGTCCGAGGCAGCATTCCTGTTCCTGATTGGCTCTTCCATCTGCCCGTTCATTCATGATTAGGTATTTGGCCGTATATCCCGGACTGGCCTGGGATCTGGAATCCTCCTGCCTTACCCTCTAAAGTAATAAGATCACAGTTATGAGCCACCATGCCCAGGTGAGCTGCCACTTTATAGGTCACTGAGTCCTGCAAGGCCCTGAAAACTGAACTTCCATTTTGTTAGCTTTGGCATAGGCTTAGGCTAGAAGTGAGAGAATCTCTTCCCATGATCCCCTCTCCACCGCTACCTTCATTCAGGCTTTGGCTTGGGAATTTAAAACTCCTGTTATCTCTTCAGTGGTTGGTTGAGACAGTGTCTCACTATGTACCTCTGGCTGTCCTGGAACTCACTCTGTAGACCAGACTGACCTCAAACTCAGAGATCTTCCTGGCTCTGCCTCCCAAGTGCTGGGATTAAATGTGTGCATCACCACTCCAGGCTTCTTCAGTGGTTTTAATATGTTCTTAAAACATTTTTTTTAGGACAACAAGACAGCTCAGCAGGTAAAGGCACCTGCTGCCAAACATACCCATCTGAGTTCAGTCCTCAGGACCCTCATGGCAGAAGGAGAAAACTAATTCTTGAAAGTTATCCTCTGACTCCCACACATGCACCCTGATATGTACACATCCCCAGCATGTAATGAATATATAAATAATGATTCAAATGTTATTCTTTATTCTGAACATGCTTTTCTATGTTGTTGAGAGGACTAGTCTACATGTATTCCAGATCAGAAGCCTGAATATCTTCCCAAGTACCCAGCCTCCTCATCTGCATGTAGATATTTGTAACATTTTTACTATAAGAAACAAAAACTTCAAGTGTGCAGAAAAGTTGAAATAATTTTATCATAAACACTCAAGTACTTGACATCTAGATTTACATCAGCATTTTATTACATTTGGTTTGTCATGTGTCTACCAGTCTTTCCATGAACTAGTGTTTTATTTTTATGATATTCAAAGTAAGTTATAGATGCAACACATTTTATTCTGGATGTTAGTAGATTTTTCTGCTTGTGTGATCTGTAATCATATTTCATCTATGATGCCTATTTGATTCTTTTGAAAGTTCTTGGGCGACATTAACTTTTTTTTTTTTACCCATAAATACTTGCTTATCATTCATTTCTTTAAACATATTAAGCTTAACTGTTTCATTAACCATAATTTTGGGTTTATCGTCAAATTCTAGGGAAGGTAACTATATCCCTTGTTATCCAGTCTGTGTATAATGCCAAAGTTCAGGGTTTATCTCAAGTCCTTATTCAAGTAGTCTTTGAAACTGGATCATCTCAGCTAGCCCTCTCAAAATTGCTCTGAGCACTTTGTAGTCCAAAGCTGTAGATGATGTTTGTCAGCTTAGTGGTATTATTATTGTCCACGTGGAATTGTTGTTGTTGTAGGGCCCCATCTTCTTCCTGGAGACTTCAGTTGATGTTAGGCCTGGCCGTGATTTCCTGCAGAAAACTAAGAGACTCGAACACAAAGACATATATATGCAGCTAATTGAAGCCTTTTTTCCTAGAATTAGTTAGTACTCTAAATGACCATTCATATCTTAACAAAGTTTAAAATGTATATATACATATATATATCTGTATATATATATATTAATCTTGTAAATTTTGATATAAAATTTATACTTTAAGAAAAGTTTAAAGAATCAGAATAGAATCAAAGAGTTGAGATTAGTAATAGAATAGTCCCTTAATTAACTTGATTTTTCTCCTGTCCCATAGCAGAAGATGGCTCTTTTCTTCTGGCATGATACAGGGAGTTTGCATTTTCCTTTTAACTACATGCTTGACTTTAAAGAAGGAGAGAGCTATTCTTCAACTCCAAAGTCAGCTTTAAATTTTAATTGAACTGGGACTACAAGAAGACCAATAGTGTTAAATGTCTTTAGAGAAGAGCAGAAACAAACATTTAGGGATATGGTGATATTTTAATTGTATTGAAATGTGATTTTATTTGTATGTTAATAAATAAAGTTGCCTGGGGGTCAGAGCTAATAGTAAGCCATAGCAGAAACTAGGCGGTGGTGGTGCACACCTTTAATCCCAGCTCTTGGGAGGCAGAGCTAGGCGGATCTCTGTGTGTTCAAGGATACAGCCATCATGGAGACACACGCCTTTAATCTCAATACCAACCATAGAAGACCTGAAGGTCTGTACAGACAGGCAGTGACGAAGAGGTCATGTGGTTGGGTTTACAACCAATGAGAAGGCAGAATAGAAAGTCTATAAAAAAAAAGACAAACAGACAGGAAGTAGCTCTCTTGCTGAAGAGGACAGCAGCAGCAGTGAAGGGTAAGGTTTTTAGCTCTGACCTCTTGGGCTTTCATCTCTGCATTGGCTCTGTGTTTCTTATTTAACAAGACCGTTCATCTACCGTATATGCCACTTCCAAGAGCTGAGGTCTCTGGGGATGTTCCCATTCTCTCTGCTGTATCTCAGCCTGTTTCTATTTCCCTTCATATTTTTAAAGTATAAACTGCTCATCTTCCTTAGGACAGATCTGTGGGAATTTGAAATAGTTTCCCCATAGAACATTTCCATTTGATTTGTAGAGTGTCCAAACCCAATAACTGCTACCATTTTAACTGAAATCCTTGAGGCTCTCAGCCCACCCAGGTGGTGAGCAGCCAGACTCTCCGAGGGGCTTCTCTTACCCAAGGCCAGAGTTCTAGTTCAGCACTTGCTTGGTGTCCTTAGCAGGGGGGTAGCAGGAGGTGATCTCTGACTTCTCCTTTCCTGTCTCAGACTGTCTTTAGAAAGGAGACAGTCCATTCAGATTCCTCTCCTTGAGTGACTCCGGGCTGTCTCAGGTGCCCTCTCTCCCTCGTAACACAGACAATAAAACCCAAGGTTGCCTGGTTTGTGTCCAGAGCGGAACTGGACCTCAGCGGTCTGCTTGCCCCTCACTGGGGCTCCACTGCAGCTCAGTGCTTGCCTTACTGACCTTTAGATTCTCACCATTTCATCAGTAATTTATGGCAAACAAATACAGTGTTTCAACTCTTTAAAAATTGCATTTGTTTACTTATTTCTTTAGTGTCTGTGTGTACATTCTACATGTGAACTAGCAGGCATGTATATCACAGCATACATGTGGAAGCCATCAGTCAATTCGTAGAAAATTTTCTCTCCTTCTACCGTGTGGGTCCCAGGGATCGAACTCAGGTCCTCAGGCTTGGCAGCAAGCCCCGTTACCCACTGAGTCATCTCACCAGTCCTCAGCGTTTCATCTCTCACTTTCAAATATTTTCTGTATATCTGAAATTTGTTATGTTTAATCTAATTGGGGGCTGGAGAGATTGCTCAGAAGGGCAAGAGTGTGGACAGATCTTGCAGAAGACCTGGCTGTGGTTCCCAACACCCACATTGGAAGGCTCACAACTGCCTGTAATTCCAGCCCTAGGGGACTCCATGCCTTCTTCTGACCTCATATGCACACACACACACACACACACACACACACACACACACACACACATTAACATTTTTTTAAATCTTTTTTTGGTTTTTTGTTTGTTTTTGGTTTTTGAGACAGGGTCTTACTATGTAGCCCTGGCTGGCCTTGAACTCTGAATGTAGATCAGGTTGACCTCCAACTAATAGAAATCTGCCTGCTTCTGCCTCTCAACTGCTAGGATTAAAAGCATGAGCCACCTTGCCCATCCAGAAAATTAAATTCTTAAGAAAGAAAAGAAAAGAAAGGAGAGAGGGAGGGGCGGAGGGAGGAGGGGAAGAAAACCAGGAAGGAACCCTACCTGTGCTGGAGAGAAGTTAAAATGCTTACCATGCAAGTGAGAGGACCACAGTTTGCATTCCCAGATCCCACAGAAATTCCAGGACTCAGAAGGCAGTGACAGGGTGACCCTGGAGCATGCTGACTAGTAAGACTAGTCTATGTTGATGAACTCTAGCTCTAACTGAGAGACCTTGCCTCAATGAATAAGGTGGAGAGCAAGCAGGGTAAACTCTTGATGTCAACCTGGGACCTCTACACACATGTGCACTCACACACATGAGAACATAAGTGCACACCACGCATGCACACCACACATGCAATAATAGTAAAAACAATAAAAGGAAAATATAGTCATTTCTAGCATCAAGATCAAGTAATTCTCATCTACTCTATCAAGAATGTACCAGTGAGGCTGAAGAGATTGCTCAGTGATTAGAGCACTGGCTGCTCCTACAGAGGACTTGGGGTTCAGTTCCCCAAACCCACATAGTGGCTCTCAACCATCCATAACTCCAGTACCAGGGGACCTGACACTCTTTTGTGACCTCCACAGGTACCAGACACTCACATGGTACACAGGCATACGTGCAGACAAAACACCCATACATGTAAATAAATGAGTGGTTTACTGAGTATAGAGGATTCTGAGAGGCAGATGTAGTCACACACACCCCTGTAACCCAGAAGTCAGGAAGCTGAAGCAAGAGGATAGCCGTGAATCTGAGACCAGTCTGGGCTACATAACACACACACACACACACACACACACACACACACACACACCGAGTGGGGAGCCTGAAAGCAAGACGATGTCTAGCATGTGCACATCAGTGTAACACTTATGAATGCTACCTACTCTCTCTGTTTTCTGTTCACTAAAGATGCCTTTTGGTTGAGGGTTTTATTAATGATGCTGCTGCAGACGTATCCATTGGCAATCACTCTATGTAGTAAAACTTCTTTTATGTTAAGCTTGTGACTAATCGTGTGCTAAAACTTGTGTGAGCCAATGAGCTGATGGAAAGAAGGGGACCGACTCGAATTGCACTGGTGTGTTGAACGTCAGCAGCATTATTACTTGGGTGGGTTATGATGCTGCTCATGTAGCTACAGCAAATATTACAAGCCCTGACTTCCTGGAAATGGAGGGTGGAAGCTGAAAAAGACCCATAACTCGGACATGATCTGTCCCTGTGAGGCTAAGAAAGTCCACTCCTTGCCAATGACATCACAGGAGAGCAGAATTCAGAATCTGACCTTTGGGGGTCTCCACCCTGTGGCTAGGAGACTGCTTCTCTTGACCCATCACGCCAAGCGTCTCGTTTCCTGAACTCACCCTGAACCCAGAATGTAGACTTTCAGCTGCATGTTCCTTTTCATTAAGTTGTCCACAGCAATTAGAAATGACCAGGTACTCTGCAGCCCTTCAGTCCCTGGCACTGTCCCTAGAGTCGAGGCAGTAGCTATTCAATCCCTCCCTAACTGTGCCTTTGTTTTAGTGTGTCCAGTTCTGAAGTCCTGCCATGGGCTGCTGGAGTACCCCTTAATACTTCATGGAGTCTGTATTAGTCACTTCCCTGATGCTCTAACAGAATTCCAGACAAAGGCGACTTAAGGCATGGTTTCTTTTGGCTCATTATTTAAGAGTATAGCCATCATGGTGGGATGAGCATGGCAGCCCGAGCCAGCCAATCCCATTGTACCTGCAATCAGGAAGCAGAGAGAGCCGAAGGCCGCTGCTCAGCTCACAGCCCCCCTTTTATTCATCTGGGGCCCTGCCTGTGGGATGTTGCTGCCCACACTCAGGGTGGGTCTTCAATTAACCAGAAATTCCCTCCTAGACATGCCTGATTCGTCTCCAAGGTAACTGTAGACTCTGTCAAGTTGACAGTCACTATCAGCCACCACAGGTGTCCTCTTGCTGAATATTCACATGGTGAGAGAGACAGGGGTCTCTGTGGGGTTTCTTCTGTAATGACACTAACTCCTCTCCACTTATGAGGACTATCATGAGCTAATGAACTCTCAAAGAGCTCACTCCAAATCCCTGGAGGTGGATTTCAATATATTCAATAAGAACAAATCATAGATCATGAGCAGTCCAACCATGGCACAGACAATTATCGATTTCAAGAAAAACCAAAGTAGAACAGAAAAGGGAAAACAGGCGTATCTTGCTGCACAGTTCAGCTAATAACACTTTTCTATAGTCATAATAAACACTGAGTATCTAACTAAATTACATTTATCATTAGAACAAGAAGGAACAGCTGGGCATGGTGGCGCACAACTTGGGAAACAGACAGGCAGATCTCTGTAAGTTCAAGGCCAGCCTGGTCTACATAATGATTTGAGGCTAGCCAGGGTGGCATGGTCAGAAACTGTCTCAGAATATATGTTTTTTTAAGGGGTGGGGAAGAGGACAGGAAGTAAAGGCCCAGTGGTCCAAGATTTCTAAAATGAACTAAATCTTCCTCTTCTACTAAGGAAACCTTCCTGGTGATGCCTAAAATATCAAGAGAAAGATGAGTGACACTTGGGAGTTAGACAAAAGCTACACGTGATGATACACACCTGTCATCCCAGCACTTGGGAGGTAGAGACAGGAGTCATGAGTTCAACACTAGTCTGTACTACATAGTGAGTTTGAAGCCAACGTGGTCTATAGGACCTTCCTGTCATCCCACCATGTGGGAGGTAGAGGAAGGAGACCCAGGAATTCAAGGTCAGCCTGAACTACATGGTGAAAACTTGTCTCAAAAATGAATAAAACAACAGCAGCAAGATGGGGAGCTGGAGAGATGGTTTAGTGTGATAACACTTAAGAACACTCGCTGTGCTTCCAGGGGACGCTGGTTCGATTCCCAGCACCTACATGGTGACTCGCAACCATCTGTAACTACAGTTCCAGCCTGACACTCTTTTCTGTCTTCTACAGAAGCCACATGCTACATAGTCATGCTGACAAAACACCCACACATAAAATAAAATTTTAAAAAAGCTGTGGCACCTGACTGTTGCTCCAACACTTAGGAAGTCAAGGAAGAGGATCAGGAACTGGAGGTTAACAGGAGGTACAATGAAACCATATCTGGAGAGAGAGAGAGAGAGAGAGAGAGAGAGAGAGAGAATACACTCAAGTGATTGTCCATCTGGATGGGTAATGGACGTGACGTGGGGAGATATAAATTTCTGCAGGCTTTATAGTTACTTATTCTTCAAACTATATGCTTTGTAATTGTCATAAGAGTGAAAACAGAGTTTAAAAGTCATTTATAAGGGACACTGCCTGCACCTGAAGAGATGATAACACCCAAGGACTTACCTGGAACTGGCTGTCATGGGCCTCAGGACATGAGGTTTTGGGGTCCTAATGAAGGGGTCATTCCGATCAGTGGCCCTGCATTATATCCAAGGAACCAGCACTTGGCTGATGGGGGGTAACAGTGTTGGGATCCTAAACAAGTCACAGGTCACCTCTCACATGGACAGTCTGGAGTGGGTCCAGGATCATTGTTAGCAGTGGGGTAAGGTGCATTATCTTAGAGTAGATTCCCCCATAAAAGAACTTGAGACAGAGGTTTATATGCAAATTCTCTATGGGGAGTGCAGCCTCAGGCAGGCAGAAGTGAGAGTGTGAAGGACAGGAAGCAAAGGAGGGCCGCTCAGCTGAGCTGGCTGCAGCCCAACTCTGTATCAGCCAGCCTAGCCACGCAAGGGACACAAGGGCCATTACCTATCAGCCCATCTCTTGGATGCCCCACTCCACCCCACCTCGGAAATGGTCAAAATGAGCCTTGCTGGAAGTTAACTGCCCCACACTTAACTGCCTGGGAGTCTGCTCCTACTCACTGTTTTATGAGAGTAGTGTAAGTCCAAAGGCATTACGAGGCAGCCGACAGCAGGCAACACCCTCAACCCACAGAAAGGAGCTGGTTACTACTATGAACCAAGACCCAAGTTTGCATGGGGGTAGGGGTGGAGGTCCACCCTGAGAAGTCACCTGATGCCAAGGCCTGGCTTGTTCACCATCGGAGTTCCTAACATACAGTCCTATTCTGGCAGCAGAGGCATATAGCCACACGACCCTCCCTCCAACAGTCACAGCTCTTGCTATGGGGAGTATCTCTCCATGGAGGACTCAGAGCTTCCCGAGTAACATTCCAACCCCTCAGTAAACTGCACAACAATGTTGGAAAATAGAGTCTGTATTGTACTGACTTCTGCAGAGCAATCAAATTCCCCCCAAATACTAGCTGCAGGTACAACTCCTCTCTATAGCTTCAACCGCCTAAAAGGACCACAAAGGCCAGAGCATTGAGCCAGCGAATCAAGTAAGCCGTCTACCAGCTGCCCCCCAGTGGTCAGAATGCATCACTGCAGGCCGTCTGTTTTAATGTGTGTGGGTTTCCCGGAACTCAACATTTAACTTTCCAAAATAGTGCCGGGGAAGAGCAGTAATCAAGAAATTACGTTAAGCAATTAGAGAAACAACGGGAAATCAAGGGTTTTTGGGGTTTGCTTGTTTTTAATAAAAATACTCCAACCATAGACTTACAAAATCTAATTTCAAATAGGACATTTGTTTCAAATTGCATAAATCCGAAGAAATGGAGAATTGTGGGGAGGGCTCTGAGAAGCTCCGAGGTCAAGTGGGGCAGTTCTCTGCTCCACTTAGTGGCCTTGTTCCCCCACTCCCTGGATAAAGACGCAGCATGAGACTGTCTCAAGCCCCTTTCAACTGTCTTCCTTCGATAAGGTTTGTTAAGTGGCAGATTCTCTACAACTCCATCACAGCTACAAAAAATGTTATCCTTAAAGATCCCACCTAAAGCCAACAGAGGCGCACTTTGATTCTGAGTTATCAGCGGGCTTCTTGCCATATTTAATATAGATTTTTTATGTGTGTTCACACGTTTAACTGGTACCCCAAGCTTATCCACTTGAAATGTTTTTCTTGTGTGTGTATGTTTGTGTGTGTACAGGAACACGTTTGTGTGCATGTATGTGGAGGCCAGAGGTCAAGTCTGGGTGTTGGTCCACCTTGTTTTTATTGAAACAGAGTCTCTCCCTGGCCTGAGGCTTGCAGATCCGTCTAGGCTGCCCAGCCAAGAAGCTCCAGGGCTGGGATTACAAGCATGCATATGTGTGTTCATTTATCTGCGGTTTGTGCTCATAAGTGCAGTGTCTGTGGGAGGCGGAAGACGGCATCTGGTTCCCTGGAGCTGGAGTCACAGGCAGTTGTAAGCCACCCAACTGGGTGCTAGAAACCACTGAATTCCAGTCCTCTGGAAGAGCTGTGTGCACTCTTCTTAACTAGTAAGTCATTTCTCCAGCCCAAACATCAGAATTTTGCCTACTAAAAATGTTAGTGTTTGTTTTATCAGCCATCTGCAAGGGCTGATAAAACATCCTCACATTTGAGTTCTTTTTAAAGAAGCCAAGGACACCAAACAAACTACTCCAATCCCAGAAAGGAAAGAGAAGAGGAGAGAAGAGAGGGGAGGGGAGTGGAGGGGAGGGGAGGGGAGTGGAGGGGAGGAAGTTGGGGAAGACAGCTATAAATCAGAAAGAATAAGAAGTCACTGAGTCTTGGTAGCATCCAAAAATATCACCTGCCACACATCAGCTTTAATTAGTCTCTGGGCCCTGATTTAAAATACCTGCTTCATCAGCTACAAATCCATCAACTTTATTTGTCACAGTACTCTGCTTAATGGATTTTCTGTTTGCAAACTCACTTTATCTAGATAGATCCTATGCCGGGTGCCATGTTTGTAAGTACATATGTACAGCATGTAAGATCCACGATGCTCTCTGCTGACAGCCTGAATTTGAGGCCCAGTAGTTGAGAAGATCTAGCTTCCTGTCACTACAGACTACAGTCACTCGATAAATTACTTCTTTGCTAAATCCCACTGAAAATTTCCAGAGCTGGGGTATTCCACCTTCTTATCATGAAGCACGTGATGGGCCATCCCCGCGGCATGAGTGTCACCATTTGTCATGGAATCTGTGCTCTCTCTCCACAGGGGGCAGTGGTTTATTAACTGTCAATTTGTAAAGCACTCTCTGGGATTATCTGACGCATGATAAAAAGAGTGCAAACGTATTTCATTGTCTTCTCTGTCAAAGCAGAATTAGCGAGCACAATGTAGTTTTTTATCAGTGGAAATTCCAGTGAGAGGCCTTGAGTCTCCACCACAGGTCCTGGCTGGACAGTTGTAGTCTTGGAGTTTGGGGGCTCCCTCTATTGTCATTTTTGATTATGAGTTATTACGGGTTTTATATAGTTTTTTTAACTATATGTATTTATATAGTTATTATAGTAATGTCATTACTATAGGCATTTACCAATATTAATATCCACAACATGCAGTTTTAGCTGATATATTTTCCATTTCTTTCTGGAGAGAGAACACATTTTGACCATTTATTTCCTATCTATAGACATTTATTCTGAACAAATATTGATCTAGTGTCCCTTATGCCCAAAGGTCCCTGCTTATAGCCTGAATAAACGAGGTGTATCAAGGCAGACGAATCCATTTCGTGATATTTGTACCGTGAGGTAGTGAAATAGATGACTAAGGGTGGGCAAGGTATGTTCTTTCTGTGTGCACATGTGCACACGTGCACACTGTGCCGAAAAGTCTTCTCCCAGCGTGGATGCTGGCCTCCTCATAGCCACACAGATTGAGCTGCCCCTTAGCCTCCTCCAGCCCGCATGCTCTATCACCTCCCAAGACCACCAAGCCACGTGCAGTGAAGGTAGAGTCCTGTCCAACTGGCTGGAAGGCACAGGAGGGAGGGGCTGAGGTCAGGTGAGAGTCCAGTGACCACTGTCACATCCCTCTCTGTGAGGGGACACCAGCGGTCTACATTCCTGCCCTGCAGATCTGCCTGGATGAGGGAAGTGGCTGTTGTACTCAGTGGGTAGCGCTGTACAACACTCCCTGCAACTGAGATCACAGGCTCACACCAGGGTGCCTGGCTTTTACTGCTAATCTGAGCCCAGGCCCTCAGGCTTCCCCAGCAAGCACATGACTGAGCCATCTCCCTAGGCCCAGAATACTCTTTCTTGAGCATTTAAAGGCAGAGTCGTCAACAGATGCCACACAGGACCTTACTATGTAAAGGTCAGAGGGTAGGAGATCGACAGAGATAGACAGGAGGGCATTGCACTGGAGACTACCAGACCAGCTGAATAGGGCAGTAATGGCTTCTGGCTCTACACATTGGGGTATGTGGAGAGAGGCCCATGGAGACAGATCCTGCCAATTTCCAAAAGAAAGCAGAAAAAAGATAGAGTTCTGGGCAGCATGGGAAAGGCTTTCTGATGGTAAGACAGGATTCAATACACCTAAAACTAAGAGCTACTTCTAGGTGTGCCGACTGATAGCAGTTACTATGTATACTACAGACTCTAGAATCAGACTTCATACCATCCATCATACCTGAATTTTGTATGATTTCTCCCATTTCACATGTTAGAAAGTAATTTTAAAACTTAATACTAGAGCTGGAGAGAGAGCTCAGCGCAGCAGTTAAGAGCACTTGTTGCTCATGCGGAGGACCCAGGTTCAGTTCCCAGCACCCATATGGTGGCTCACAACCATCGGTAACCCCAATTCCAGGAAGATGCAATGCCCTCTTCTGACCTCTAAGTGCACCAGGAACACATATGACGCACATACATACATACATACATACAGGCAAAATACTCATACACATAAAACAAATAAATCTATTTTTTAATTTTAAAAAGATAGATGTAATGGCACACGCCTTTAATCCCAACACTTGGAAGGCAGAGGCAGAGGATCTCTGTGAGTTTGAGGCCAGCCTGGTCTATGTGGAAAGACACCGTCTCAATAATGACGATGATAATGAAAAGAAGGGGGTTGTGGAAGTGGCTTGTTACATAAAGCACTTGCCATACAGGCATGAGGACCTGAGTTCAGATCCCCAAACCCATGCAAACAGTTGGGGGTGGGGGCTGTGCACTCCTGCAACCCAGCACTAACAAGAGAGGTGGATCCCTGAAGCCCAATGGCTGGCTAATCTACAAGAGGATAAACTCTGGGGCTGACAAGATGACTCAGTGGGTGATAAGTGCTTGCAGGCAAGACTGAGGACCCAAGTTCAATCCCCAGAACCCACATGGCAGAAAGAACCAGCTTCCAAAAGTTGTCCTCTGACCTTCACATGTGTGCACACACACACAAAATAAGTAGATAGATAGATAGATAGATAGATAGATAGATAGATAGATAAAGTGAAAATAATTTAATCAAGAGTAAACTCCAAATGCAGCAAACAAAACTTAAAGAGGCTGGCTTACCCAAGCAACTTCAGTAACCTCAGCCATGAATGCCACAAAGCCACGAGTGTCCACTCAGATAATATACAGAGACCACACCATGCTGCTTGTGGGTTATCTGCACCCTAAATGCACAACCTGAGGCTAACCGTGAGGAAAGTTAGACCAACCCACACTGCTTGAGGGTTACCCTGCAAACCAACGGGCCCCACATGCCTGGAAACTGCAGAGCCTGAGACAAAAGATACAGGAATGTAGATGAAATTCTAAACGGTCTTATTAAATAAGAAACACAAAGCCAAATACAGAGTTAAAAGTCCAAGAGGTCAGAGCACTAGCAAAGCCTTTAGTTTACCAGCCGCTGCCATCCTTCCCCTGAGAGAGCCCTTCTTCCTGTGTGACTATCTTTTTATTGCCTTTCTGTTCTGCCTTCTCATTGGCTTTAAACCCAACCACATGATTTCCTCGTCACTTCCTGTCTATACAGACCTCCAGGTCTCTATGGTTCGTACTGAGATTAAAGGTTCAGGTTCGGGTCACCATTTGGCTGTGTCCTTGAACACACAGAGACTCTGCCTGACATGTGATCGGGATTAATGGCGTGTGTCACCACACTTGGCTCTGTTCCCTAGTGTGGCCTTGAACACACAGAGATCCTGCCTACTAAGGGATTAAGGGCGTGTGCTGCCTGACTTCTTTGTTTACTTAAAATGGCTGGCCTTTCTATCCACTCCCCCCCCCATCTCCAGGCAAGCTTTATTTATTAACGCACAAATAAAATATCACCACATATCATATTTGTGACAAATGACTTATCCAAAGGAATTGGTTCTGGGCTGGAGTGGCCCCAGCCCTGTGACTCTAGGTCCCCTAGAACTCAGCTGGGGGACCTAAACATTCTGAGCCCCACCAGGTGGTGGACTTCCCCCACATGGAAACTGGGATGTGTTTCTGTGAAGCACTAAATGGGCAGACACACACACACACACACACACACACACACACACACCACTTGAGGACCATCAATGTTGGTGGGATGTGTTTCTGTGAAGCACTAAGTGGGCAGACACACACACAGACACAGACACAGACACACACACACACACACACCGCTTGAGGACCATCAATGTTGGACCTTCCTCTGGGGGTCTATTTCCTGCAGCCAAGGGAGATCGACACCTTTGGGGACACATACTGCCCAGCAGAGCTCTGTGTACTTAAGCAGGCAGGATGAATGTCAACTTATCCCTATCAAGGACTCACAGACACAGTAAACAATGACTTTGGGGAACTCTCAGAGGTCTAGCTAAATGCAGCTGGCTAGGATTTTTATTTGCCCAAAATATTTTGATGCCACATTTTGCAAATACATTTTAATGGTTCCAGAATTTCCATAAATTTTACTTCTTTGGATCCATCTCAAAGCTCAGAGCAGGACAGGAATCCTCTTTTATGTTATACTCTTTCCAGAAGCTTATGGGCCACAGACCACTGTCTGAATCTTCCTGCCCAGAGGAGCAAAGTTAAAAGACTTATCTGTCACCTCTTCAAGTCCCTACCCACCTCCTCTCTGCACTCTAGCCAGCCAGCTCTCAGGTACGGCTCACAGGGTGGGCCTCCCAAGGCAAAGGAGTATCTGAGCCAGGCAGGGCGGACCTGACCATTTGTTGGGTTTGGGAGCCTCACCTAAGAATCAAGGTTAGCAATGATTGTGGGGAGGTTGACAGTGTGCACAGCAGCATGTGAGAATGTATGCTGGAGTAATTAATGAGGCATGAGCACAGGTGTGAGAGGAAGTGGGCAGGCTCGGCCTCTAACACCCATGTGCATGTGGGCGCACACCTTTAA
>CABHPQ010164893.1:0-29241 GCA_902168405.1 Peromyscus aztecus | reverse complement strand
TCGGCCCCTCAGACTGAGGTGAAAGCCGGGTGGTCGCCGCCTCCGGTTCTTGGACGCACGCCTTCACCGAACTTAGCATGTGAGATCGAAGGTGGTAACGGAGGTGGAGCGGGGAGGGAGTGGAACACCCAGGCTTTTAAAAGTTGTTATGTGTCTGTGTAAGTGCACGACGCGTGTGCGGGTCCCCGCGGGGGTCAGAAGGTAACCTCGGATTTCTCGAGGCCGAGTTACTTACTGGCGGTGCTGGGAACCGAACTGAGGGCCTCTGTAATAATAGCAAGTGTAATAATCGCTCTTAACTGCCGACCCATCGCTCCAGCCCCCCACTCCCACCCCGCCAGGCTTTAAAATACTTCTGAAACAGCCTTAGAGAGCACAGTCTCCCGGTGTGAGGTTAATAGGCGATTTAGATAAAGCAGGAGAGAATGGGAGGGCGCATCAGAAGCGGTTAGCCAGGCGACAGAGAACATGCGGAATTGACAACACACGAAGTGACAGTTCACGGGGAGAGTCCCTTGAGAGGATAGAAAGAAGTATGGTCTAGGAATGTTGCTCAGGGTAGAGTACTTCACTAGCACGTGTAAGGCTTAAATTCAGTTTCCCAGGTTTTGCGGGAGATGGGGAGCTTGGACACGGAGAGACAACTCCCAAAGAACTTTTAAAGTTGATTAAAAAACAAAACAAAACACAGGATTAATGCCAGATGTATCCCCCCCCTTTTTCTTTGTTTTTTTGTTTTGTTTTGTTTTTCAAGACAGGGTTTCTCTGTAGTTTTGGTGCCTGTCCTGGATCTCATTCTGTAGTTCGGTAGACCAGGCTGGCCTCGAACTCACAGAGATCCGCCTGGTTCTGCCTCCCAAGTGCTGGAATTAAAGGCGTTGCGCCACCACTGCTGGTTTATCTCACACTTGTAATCCTAGCTCTGTGGGAGTTTGAGGCAGGAAGATGGGCTAGATTTGATTTGAGGTAAGGAAGAAAAAGGTTAAAGTGAAAGAATTTACAGAAGACCATTGCTTGAAAAAAATTATCGAGGATATACTTTAGAAACAACATATAACTCAAAAGGAAGAAATTAGATGAAAACTGGTAAACAAATTAACTGATGTGTAAGTAAACCTAAACAGATACTTAATATAGACATAAATAGTAGTGATTGTGGGGTGCAAAAACAAGTTGCTCGGGTCACAAGAATTCCTAAAACAGGAGAGCAGTGGAGCTAAGATTGCTTTAGGGAGACTGGGTAGTGGTGGTGCATGTAGGCAGAGGCAGATTGATCTCTGAATTCAATGCCAGCTTGGTCTAGATAATGATACCCTGTTTGTTTTTTAAATGCCCTAGGGAGCTGGATTTGTTTGGAAGTATATTGTCTGCTTGGTCAGGTATATATTTCAAAAACTAAAAGGGGAGGCACCTCGATGGCACTGTGGATAAGAGTGCTTGCCCTCAAGCATCAGGACCTAACCCTGTCTCAATACGTGAGACTTACTGAAATATCTTGTTGTGGTAGACTCTTACAGTGAGGTAGGGAGCAGACAGACATCAGCAAACTTCATTTGAAGTGACAAGGACTTAATTTTGATTTCTTTAGTCACAGGTGTACCCTGGTGTCTGGCAGCTACTCAGTTCTGCAACATCATGAGGGCAGCCTTAGCCTGAATGGCACAGCATACCACGGTTAGGTTTGGTTTTTGACATACTTGGCCTGAAGGCCCCAATTTGCTCTTGGCACAGAGCTATGCCTCAGAGTGGACAAACCTCATAAACAGTGTCACAGGAGATTGAGTGTTCTTTCAGCCAGTAAGGGCAGCTGGAAGAAGTGGGTCAGCCATAGCCCTGGGGGAAGTGCTTACACCTGTCTGCTGTTAGACTCAGTCCTAAAGGTCTGCACTTGATCGACCTGACACCTGTATGCTGTTTCCCTCTAGTCCTCCCTGTGGTCCCTGGGCCACCTCATCTCCTCAGAATTCAATAGTTCTCTTCAAGTTCTCTATGTGAAATGTCTCCTGGATGCCTTAAACTTGACCAGCCCGGATCTCCTAAAATATACTCCAAACCTCAGTCACTCATGACAATTTTCTCCCTTGTCACATCCTTAAATCCTGTTGCTCCTACCTTTGAGACATTTCTTTGCCTCCACCACTACATCATAGTGATCTACCTGCCTCTGCCTCCAGAGTGGTGAGTTTAAAGGCATCATGCCAGGCTGTGTCCTGCTTTTTAAACACCAAGCGTTAGTAGTTTGTCTGCTTCTATGAAATACAGGCATGCAATACCACACAAGGCTCAGATGATTTCTCTGTTTTTTAATTTTAAATTTATTTTATGTGTTTGGGTGTTTGCCTGCATGCTTGTGTGTGTACCACTTGGGTGCCTGCTACCTACAGAAGTCAGAGAAGGCATTGGAGCGCCTGAAACTGGAGTTATAGATGGTTGTGAGCCACCATGTGGGTGCTGGAAATCGAATTCAGTCCTCTAGAAGAGCAGTTAATGCTCATAAGTGCTGAGCCATTTCTCCAGCTCCCATAGATCATTTCTTTGTATTACCACAACTTGGCGAATTTCTTTGGTGTGGATTCTTGTAACTGTTGTATGGCCATTTTTATATTTTTTTACTTGGACAAATGCTGAACAGAATTGCTGAGTTGTGGGACAGGGTGTACATTTACTTTCTTAAGAAATTGCCTGGTTAGGATTTACATTTTTTTTTCAAGATAGGGTTTCTCTGTGTAGCAGCTCTGGCTGTTCTGGAATTTGCTCGGTAGACCAGAGTGGCCTTTAATTCACTGAGGTCCACCTGCCTTTGCCTCCTGAGTGACGATCAAAGGCCTGTGCCACCACCGCCTGTCTAGGACTTTTAAATTTCATATGCTAATGGCTCATGTCTGTAATCCTATCACTTGGGAGGTGTAGGCAAGGAGGATCAGGAGTATATGTTAGAAATTTGACCTTTTTTGTTTGTTTGTTTGTTTGTGTTTTCGAGACAGAGTTTCTCTGTGTAGCCCTTGCTGTCCCGGAACTCTGAAGCCTGGACAAACCTTGAACTCCAGATCCTCCAGTCTCAGCCTCCTAAGTAGATGAGATTACTGTTGTGAGCCATTGGACTAGGGTAAATGACATGAAAAAATTTAAAGTTACAGGGAGATATTAGTTTAGCTAGTAAAGGCACTTGCTGCCAAGACTGATGGTCTGAGTTCCAGGACCTAAATGGTTAGATGAAAGAACTGACTAACACAGATTGTCCCTTGACCTCCACATGTGTACTGCGGCACATGAACCTCCCCCCCACACATACAAAATATTTAAAGAATTTTTATTAGTTCTTTGAGACTTTATTTATAAAAAACATTTGGCCTGCATGTATGTATGTACACCGTGTGCATGTCTGGTGACCACAGAGCCCAGAAGAGAGTGTTGGGTCCCTTGGAACTAGAGGTACAGGAGGTTGTGAACCATCTGAAATGAGTGCTGTTATTCAAGTTTGGGTCCTCTGCAGGAGCAGCAAGTACTCTTAACATCAGTTAAGCCATTTCTCCAGCCTCTGTTTGAGAATTTCATTTTTTTTTTTTGGTTTTTCGAGACAGGGTTTCTCTGTGTAGCTTTGCACCTTTCCTGGAACTTGCTTTGGAGACCAGGCTGGCCTCGAACTCACAGAGATCCGCCTGGCTCTGCCTCCCGAGTGCTGGGATTAAAGGCATGCGCCACCACTGCCCGGCCATAGTTCATTTTTTTTATGTTCATCCTCCAGCTTACCCCTCCCTTTCCTACCTACCCAAGTTTGTATTATTTTTTTTATCCTTCAAGACCAATTCTGTGATGTCTAAATATTCTTGAGTGTGTGATCTTCTACTGGTGCATGGTTGAATGACCATTACCAGGGGGTATACTCTTAGAGAAAATTGCCTCTCCCTCTCCCAGTAGCTAGCAGGTGCCAGTAGCTTCATGGCCTGGGGTGAGATTGTGTGTCCAACTCCTCTCTTCTTGCTAGGATTTGGTGTGGCTTGGGCTTGCACAGATTTTGAACACACTGTTGCAGCTACTAAGGGTTTATGTGTCCAGCTGCCCTGCTGTGTCCCAAAGATGTTTTCTTATAGTCATCCACTGTCTTGGCTCTTACACTCTTTCCTCCAACTCTTCTGCAATGATTCCTTAGCCTTGGGAGAGGAGGGTGCATTATACATGTTCCCTTTAGGACTGAACATTCTACAGCCTCTTAGTTTCTACACCGTAGCCAGTTGTGAGTCTCTGTATTAAGCACTATCTATTGCAATTAGAAGCTTCTCAGATAAGGGATGAGAGGTACATTGATCTTTGGATAGAATGTACGTCATTAGGAGTCAGTTTAATATTATATCCATTTAGCAGCATAATAGTAATAGGTTCTCCCCAGGGCTTGTGACTTTTTAGCCATAGTCTCTTAGCCTGATAATGGTGCCAGGTATGGGTTTCATCCTGTACAGAGGAATTTAGATTTCATCAAAGGTGGTTGGTTCTTCCCAGGATGTTTGTGCCACTATTGAACCAGTGAGCCCGTATTTCCAAGCTAGTCATTTTTGTAACTTGGAGGATTCACGGCTGAATAGGACTAATAACTGTTCTCCTCCAGTAACTTGCATAGCTATCGGGGACTACGGGGGTCCAGCCCCTCGATAGTCCCCTCCCAGGGTCCGGGAAGAATCTACAACCAGCTGACAATTAATCTTTGATGAAAAGAAATGAATCTATGTACACGAAACTCCTTAGTTCATACACTTTATTATTCTGTGATAGTTCTCTCTCCATACAGCTTCTATTCTTCTCTCATGTCTAGCTCCTTTCTTGCCTGATTTCTCTATATTTATCTACTGTCCCCTCTAGGTTCTATCTTAATTCCTTCATCTAGTTCTGTCCCTTCTAGGTTCTCATCTATCTAGTTCTTTCCCCTATCAGCTCCTCTCCCATCTTCTCTCTCATCTGTTTCTTCCTCATCTTGTTCTTCCCCATCTGGCTCTTCCTCATCTTCCATCTCGTTCCTCTAGTTCTTTCTGCTAGCCCTTCAATCTAGTTCTTCCCCATCTCAGTTTGTTCCTCTCAAGTTCTTACCCGTCTAGTTCTTCTGTTCTCTTTTCTCCCTCCTGTGCCCTGGAAGTCCCCGTATATAAAGGGAGGGTCCGAGCTAAATTGTGTAAAGCTATTACTTAACGTCCACCTCTCCTAGGCGGTGTCTCCTTGTGGAATTTACCTTAAGTCAGGAGACTTGCCTGTGGGCTGCTATCATTGTTAGTCCTCGGAAGTTGGGCGACCCCCTGGGCGGTGTCTCCTTGTGGAATTTAAGTCAGGAGACTTGCAGGTGGGTTGTTATCATTGCTAGTCCTCGGAAGTTGGGCGCCCACTTGGGTGGTGTTTCCTATAGTCCTTGAAAGTGGCTAGGGGAGATAATCTGATTCCAGCGAAAGCCTTTCCTGAGGCTGTTCTCCAAATACCTGGAATGTGTATGTACAGAGAGTGATCAGTCTACACTGTTAGTCCTTCTTAGGGGAAAGTCAATTGGAAAAACTATGAAGGCACACATGATTTTCATAACAGAAGACAGTTGATATATAACAAGCCAAGTAACACCAAAAAGTCCTTGGGATTTGGCTTCCTCTGGAGGAATTCCCTGATCCCTCCAGGTAGTGACTTTGCCATAACCAGCTGAGTTCTTATGATATATTCCTGCAGCCTGCAGCACATAGCACCTTTCTGGACTGTGAAAGCTAGCTGGTCAGTAGGGATAAAACTCAGGTTCGGACCAGCTTGATTTCTCCATGTTCCATGACTCAAGCATGTGCTGTCTTCAGCAGTAGGGTCTTCCTGCCTGGAGGGTGACCAAGAGCAGTGACCACTGCCTGTAATGTTTGGGGTCTGTGGGACCTCACTGGCCAACAGCACCAATAGGCAACTCATACCTGGCACTGAACTTTTTGTTAGCCTCTGGTATCTGGTAGGAGCACTGTTGCTCTGTTACAGGGTAACTCCGTTTTAACTTGTGTATGTGAGTTGGGGATGGATAGATTTAGGAAGGCTCTGCAGTAGTAGCTTTCCATGTCTTTTTCAAAAGGTCTTCACTGTTATTTATCCCTTGCTCTACTCTGTCTTCTACCTTACCCTCCACTCCCTCACCCTAGTTTAACCCTTCCTGTTCCATGATTCCTTCATAACAGTACAGTTTATCTCCTCTCCCTTGAACATGGCACCTTAGTCATTTCCTGACCTTCATGAGTGTTCCAAATGAAACACACATATCTGAATATTTAAAACTAACATCTACTGATGGGAGAAAACACATGACATTTGACTTTTTGGTTCTGGGTTACCTACACAGAATGATGTTTCCAGCTCTCTCCTATAATTTCATTTTTCTTTTCTTTTTTCTTTTTCTTTTTTAAGATTTATTTATTTATTATGTATACAGTGTTCTGCCTGCACATATCCCTGCAGGCCAGAAGAGGGCACCAGATCTCATTACAGATGGTTGTGAGCCACCATGTGGTTGCTGGGAATTGAACTCAGGACCTTTGAAAGAACAAGCAGTACTCTTAACCTCTGAGCCATCTCTCCAGCCCCTCATTTTTCTTAATAGCTAAATAGTGCTCTGTTGTGTAAATATGCCATATTTGCATCCATTAATCAGCTGATGGACATCTAGTTTGTTTTCATTTCTTGGCTGTTGTGAATAGAGAAGCAGTAAGCATTAGTGAGCACGTACCTCTGCAGTAGAGTATGGAGTCCTTTAGGTATATACTAGGGATGGTATAGCTGGACCATATAGTAGGTCTATTTCTAGCTTTTTGAGGAGCCCCCATACTGATTTCTGTGGTGGGTAAACCAGTTTGCACTCCCACTAGCAGTGACTAAGTGTTCTGTTTTCCCCACATCACAGCAGCATCTGCTGTCATTTGTGTTTTGTTGTTTTGAGATAGGATCTCACTGTGTAGCCCTGGGTGCCGTGAAACTGTGCAGATCAGGCTGTCCTTGAATTCACAGAGATCCACCTGCTTCTGCCTATGGAATGCTGGGATTAAAGGCCAGTGCCACCACGCCTGGCTAGTCATGTTTGTTTGTTTGGGGGGAGGGTTAGTTTTTTTGAGACAGGGTCTCTCTGTGTAACAGCCCTGGCTCTCCTGGAACTAGCTTTGTAGACCAGGCTGGCATCGAACTTACAGAGATCTGCCTGTCTCTGCCTCCCTAGTGCTGAGATTAAAGGTGTGCACCACAACTGCCTGGCTTCAGTGGGGTGTTTTTGTTGTTGTTGTTTGTTTGTGTTATTTTAACCTTTCTCTCTGGGATAAGATGAAATCTCAGAGAAGTTTTAGTTTACATTTCCCTGATGGCTAAGGATGTTAAACATTTTTTAAAGCATCTCTCAGCCATTTCTATTTCATCTTTTGAGAACTCTGTTTAGTTCTATGCACCGTTTTAAATTGGATTGTTTGTTTTCTTGTTTGATTTTGAGTTCATTATATGTTGTAGATACTAACCCTCTGTCAGATGTATAACTGGTAATTTTTTTTCATTCTTTAGGGTGCTTCTTCACTTGTGTGATTGGGTCCTTTGCTGTACAGAAACTTTTTAGTTTAATGAGGTTCCATTTATTAATCGTTGGTCTTAATGCCTGTGCTGTTGGGGTCCTTTCCTGTGCCAACTAGTATTACAAGTTTTTAACCATACCCAATTCCCTTAGCTGCTTTTTAATAAAGTAGAACAGCATAAAACAACTTTAATATTATATGTACCCAAATGACATATGAATCTGTTACTACATTAATTCAGTGGCCAGAAAGCCCAGAGGGTAATTCTGAACCCAGGCAGCTAGTTACGACAATAACAGCTGAGCTATCACCAAGACACATGGAACATAAAAAGCTCATGCATCCAAGACCAGTCAGAAACAAACATGCACTGGTCACATACATTTATATATTTAACTGAGTCTGATGTAATTTTGTGTGGCTCCTATGTCCACAAGAAGACTTACAGGCACGGATCCATCCACACATACAAAATAGACAAAACTTTTCTAACAGCAAGACAAAACTTTCCTCGGGAAATACACTTTGTAACAAATTATAGATTTTAAACCATGCCAAATGAACAACTCACAAATCCTGAAATAAGAGTTTACACTATAATCTTAAGACATAGAGCAGCATGCAAACCAATCATAGGAATAAAAGGTTTTTAGGAATGAGGGAGTAGAGCCTTAAAGGTAAGGGACTTTGGGTAGTGTAGCAGAGCAAGTTTAGGTATAAGGTATTTGGGATCATTTGTTTGCAGCAGTAACAGTTAACAATTTGTGAGAATTTGGAAATCAAGTTTGCCAATTTTGGCCATTGATATGTATTGAGACCAAGCTGATAAAAGCTGAGTCTGTGGAGGAGGAGAGAGAAGGTATCAAAGTAGAACACTGTGGGGGTGGTCAGGCTGGCTGCAATGCAAGAGAAAACCAGGAGAGAGAAGAGGAGGGAGGTGTCCGCGTGGGTCAGCAGGCCAAAAGAGCCAGAGCCACGTGGAATACAGCGGCCTAGAGCTTAAGCTGTGGGCCTCCCAGGCTGCTGGGAAAGGGGAGAGAGCAGGAGAGGAGATGTCCACATGCATGCAAGAGGCTGCAGGAGCCAGACAAGCACCTGTGCCCATGTGGATGGTAACACAGGGCGGAGGGAAGCAAAAGCTGAAGTATCAGACTCTAGAATTTGGATCACATTTACACACAAATGATCCGTACATACCTTACTGAGGGTTAGATCAGTAGATGCTGTAAGAGCGGACAGGCATGTGCTGGGCATGCAGCAGCTGGCCTCGACTGCTTATATCTCTCACGTAACAAACGTATGGACGGAACATTTGTGCAGTTTAGGGTGGGAGAGCAGACAGAAACAGAGCGGATCTGTTGAGTTTAGGGTGGGAGAGCAGACAGAAAAAAACAGGGAGATAGGATTTGTTTCAGGTAGAATGGGTAGATAGGATCCCAGCATGGCCAGACCAAACACTGGGAGAGCTTAGTGAGTCTTTGGCACCAATGAAAAGATTTAAAAACAAGGTGAAGTAGGTACTTTTCAGTGGGCCCTGTCAAGGTATGCCACTATGAGAACACTCCATGTGCAACAGAGTACAAGAGGTTTATTGGAGGAAGTGGAGAGAGAGAGTGTGAAAGGCCATCTTGGAGTTGGGAAGTGACAGAGGAAGGTAGACAGAACAGGGAAGAGACTAGAGACAAGAAGGAGAAGTGTATGTGTGTGTGTGTGGGGGGCTGCCAGTGACTCGGTGGCTTGGCTTAGGGTCAGTCCCTGAGTGAAAAGGTGTCAGAAGCTGCCACAACCCTGGCCAACAACACCCAGGCCACTGAGTACTGGCTACAGAAGGAGGGGTGGGGGCACAGAGCTAAAACACCTTGGACAGAAGCGAGTTCAAACGACTTGGTTTGGGAGTCTGTGTGAGACAGCCCCAATTTGGATAAATTTCACAGCAGACACCCCATGGGTGACTGAGGATTGGGTTTAGACCTGGTGTTGCCATCCAAGCCTGTACCAGAGACCAAAGACTAGGGCATCCCATGGGATAGCCTGGGGTAGAGCAGTGGGGTTGGGGTAGCCTTTGGGAAGGGCATCTAACACAGAAGCTCCCTGGAACAGAGACTGCCTCTGCTCTGCAAATGGATCGGGCTTGCCCTGATTCGGCCATGCCTTGGCAGGGGATCCTGAGGGTCCTGGACCCGGAAAGAGGTACCTTTAGGTAAAGACCCGGTACCTCTTTAGGTGGTGACTGGGAAACGGTTGAATTACCCTGAGTCAAAAGTTGATCTGGATTACTGCCTCAGTAGAGAAACCTATTGGGGGGTGGGGGTTGCGAGCAGAAAACCTATTAAGTGGCACATGCCTTTAATCCTAGTGCTCATACTCCAATCTCCAAAGACAGAGGCAGGAGGATCTCTGTGAGTTCAAAGCCAGCCTGGTCTACATAATGAATTCCAAGACTACATAGAGACCCTTCATCCCCCTCCTGCTCCACAAACAAAAAAAAAAAAAAAAAAAAAAAAAAGATGTTAAAGATGCTATCTCTTCAATGTTTATTGTTGGCTTTTTGTCAAAAAGCAGGTGGCTGTGAGACTGTCCTCAATTCTAGTCCATTGAACAATAAGTCTGTTTTTATGCGAACACCATTGTGTTTTCATTACTATAGCTGTGTAAGTAGAACTTGAAATCTGGGATGGTGATGTCTCTTGTCATAGTTAGAATGAGACGGCCACCCCCAGCTCATGTATCTGAATATTTGGTCCATAGTTGTTGGGGCTGTTTGGGAAGATGAGGTGTCTCCTTGTTGGAGGAGTGTCACTGGGCAGGCTTTGATGTTTCAAAACACGGCTGTGACTGCAGTGCTCTCTGCTCAGTAGCTGTGGATGAAGATGCGAACCCTCAGCTCTTCCTTCGTTTCTGTCATCATGGACCTGATTCTCTGAAACAGTAAGCCAAATTAAATGCTTTCTTTTATAAGTTGCTTTGGTCATGGTGTTTTATCACAGCAATAGAAAAAGTAAGAGGGCTGGAGCGATGGTTCAGAGGTTAAGAGCACTGATTGCTCTTCCAGAGGTCCTGAGTTAATGGCTCACAACCATCTGTAGTGAGATCTGGTGCCCTCTTCTGGCCTGCAGGCGTACATATAGACAGAACACTATACATAATAAATAAATCTTAAAAAGAAAAAAAAAGTAAGACACCTCCAGCAGATATTTTGTTGTTTGGTATTGTTTTGGTGATTCGGTTTTTTGTTTTAATGTAGTTCCATGTGAAATTTAAGATTTGTTTCAATTTCTGTGAAGAATTGCATTGGAATTTGATGGGAATTTCATTAAATCTGTAGATTGCTTTTGGCTGTTTTCACAGTAGTAATCCTTCCAATCCATTTCTTTCTTTTTTTTCTTTTTTAAAATATTTATTTATTTATTTATTTTTTCCTATTATCAGCTTGATACAGTACAAATTCTTATCCTAATAGTGAAATGTTTCATTGAGGCTTGCCCAGTGATTGAGTAAAACCAAAACTTACTATAAGCCACAGTCATCCTAGGGTGTCTCCCCCCCCCCCCCATATAGCCTCTCTGGTTCTGTGGGTTGCAGTCTGATTGTTCTTTGCTTTATATCTAGTATCCACTTATGAGTGAGTACATACCATGTTTGTCCTTCTGGGTTTGGGTTACCTCACTCAGGATGATATTTTCTAGTTCCATCCATTTGCCCGCAAATTTCATGCTATCATTGTTTTTCTCTGCTGAGTAGTACTCCATTGTGTATATGTACCACATTTTTTTTAATCCATTCTTCAGTTGACAGGCATCTAGGTTGTTTCCAGGTTTTCAAGACAGAGAGTTTCTCTGTGTAATTTTGGTGCCTGTCCTGGATCTCCCTCTGTAGACAAGGCTGGCCTCGAACTCACAGAGATCTGCCTGGCTCTGCTTCCCGAGTGCTGGGATTAAAGGCGTGCACCACCACCGCCCGACATGTCAGTGGTTCTTAACATAGTATAGGCTACAAGTGTCCAAGGGCTTACCCTGAAGAATTCTTTATTTGTCTGGGGTGGAGCCCAGGCATAGTTGTGTTTTGTTTTTAGTTGGCTGTCTCATCTACATTAAACTCTTATCACTGTGTCCTTATGTGTAGACTGGGTCTGGCACATAGTAGGCATTCACTAAGTACTAACCAAATGAATAATCAAATGAAGCCTGTTACATAAAGGATGATTAAAAGGGAGACACAGGCATTGAATTTTGTTTGCCTAATAGAATATTAAAATCAAATGCATATCAAGAAGGTATTCAGAACCCCAGAAAATTCAAAACACGATCAAATACCCTATTTTATCTTGCCATTTGTTGTGAATTTGGATGTTAAATTGGACCTTGTTTCTGCCGAGACCACAAGACCTAGTTCCTTGGCCGCATGCAAGGAAACAGTGGGCTGGGGCAGGACCACAGCCAAGTGGCCCATGTGGTCTCATACTTTTGCCTGGATGCTGCGCGCGCGCGTGTGTGTGTGTGTGTGTGTGTGTGTGTGTGTGTGTGTGTGTAGGGGGTGGAAGACAGAAAAGTTCTAGGAGGCTTCATGCTGTGAGACCCATTATCAGGGAGGGTGATCTAGCTTCCATTTGGGTCAGCAGAGAGGAGGGGAGCAGATACATGCTGGGCAAGCTAGAAGTGAGCTCCCAGCAGTGTGGGTGAGCCTGCCGCTCCCAGCTCAACAGCCTCTTAGCAACATTGGGGAAATGGTGGCATAAGGTGGGCAGGAAGGCTAAGGCCAGACACTTGGGACTGTGTCACAGTTGAGGAGGGGTAGGCCCACAGTGCCTGTCTCCAAGAGTAGGTCACAGATAATGCTCTGCCATGTGCCGGGGAATACCCGGTGGGACAGACAATGGGAAGGAAAATCAAGCCGCTTTTGATGTACTTGGGCTGGCTCAGCCAAATAGAAACAGCATTTTGAAATTGTTTGTTTTTGAGTTAGAATCTTGTCTATGTCGATCTAAACTCTATGTGGGGGGGGGGGGGGGGGAGAGAGAAGAGAGAGAGGAGAGGGGGGGGAGAGAGAGAAGAGGCCTTTAATCCCAGCACTCAAAAGGCAGAGACTGGTGATCTCTGAGTTTGAGGGCAGTCTGGTGTACAGAGAAAATTCCAGGACAGCCAAGGTTAGGCAGTGAAGGAAACCATGGAAAACAAAAGGCTGGTGAAGATGTAGTTGAACAAGGGGGCCATGTTCCAGTCCCAGCAAGCAGCAGACCGTGGCAGCTTCGGCCACGTGGTTCTGGAGTGAAGGACAGAAGAAAGGGGCTGTGGAATTTGCCTCCATGACTATGGAAAGCTGCTGAGACCAGGCATGTATCAGGGGTGTCCCTGAATGGAGGCCCAGAGACGCCATTTCACAAAACTGTGAAGTTGAAGCCTGGTTTGCCTTGGAGACCCCAAGATGTTACCCGCTGAGGATAGCTGCTAACAAGGAAGAGAACCATCCCGAGAGAGAGAAGTGTGTTGCAGTCAACAAAGCTGAACGGACTTGGAGATCTGAAGAGGGTTTTGACAACAGACATGGAGATGCAGAGTTTGGAGTTTGCCCAGCTGGTTTTCAGTCTTGCTTTGGTTCAGTATTTCCTCACTGTGCTCCCTTCCCTATGTTTGGAATGGTAATGTATATCCTGTGCCATTATATGTTGGAAGTATGTGATCTGTTTTTTGATTTTGATTTTATAGATTACATTTAAGAGATTGCATGAATCTCAGAAGAGACTCTGAACTTTGGATTTTAAAATAATGTTGAGTCTGTGATAGATTATGGATAATTTTGAAGTTGGACTAAATGCATTTTTGCATTATAATATGGCTACAAGCCTGTTGTGTGATGTTTTGTGTTCTGACAAATAAGCTTGCCAGGAGATTAGAGGGCAGAGCTAGCAACTAGTTAACCATAGAGGCCAGTCAGCGGTGGCACACACTTTTAGTCCCAGCACTTGGGAAGAGGAAGCAGGAAGATCAGGAGTTGAGGGCTACCCTGGACTACACGAGATTGAACCAGTCTAAAAAAGAAACAAGGCCAGGCAGTGGTGGCACACGCCTTTAATCCCAGCACTCAGGAGGTAGAGGCAGGTGGATCTCTGTGAGTGGAGCCAGGGAGTGGAATGTGATGGTTTGAAAGAAAATGGCCCCCAAAGGGAGTGGCACTATTATGTGGTGTGGCCTTGTTGGAGGAAGTGTGTTACTGTGGGGTGGGCTTTGAGGTCTCCTATGCTTAAGCTACACCCAGTGAGACAGACTACTTCCTGTTGCCTGCAAGGAACTCTCAGCTCCTTCTCCAGCACCATGTCTGCCTGCACACCACCATGATGATAATGGACTAGCCCTCTGAAAATGTAAGCCACCCCATTAAATGCTTTCCTGTGTAAGAGTTGCTGTGATCATGGTATCTTTTCACATCAGTAGAAACCCTAACTAAGCATACTTGTCCTTTTTGTTCCTCTCAAGATGGGTGCAGACAGCCTCCACTTTTTGGGGACAGGGTCTTTTCTTGAAGGATTTCTAGGATTTTACTGTCAGTCACAGGATGGACTTGAGCAGCCTCCTGAGCCCCTCAGGATTACACTCATCTGAGGGAGTAAGGACAGTTTTAAGTTTGTTCCTTTAGTGAGCAGACTTCAGCCAGGTAGGGCAGACAACTGGGTCAGGCCCACCCTCTGACCTACACGTGTCCACACAAAAATAATGTCTCTGTGGGGTGTGTGTGCCATAGCAGACATGAGGAGGTGAGCTCAGGCATTGGTTTTCTCTTCCAACATGCAGGTTCCAGAAATCAAACTCAGCTTTATCAAGCTTGGTGTCAAGTGCTTTTACCAACTGAGCTACCTGCCCATCCCTCACCCTCCTGGGTCAGGCTCCAAACTCTTGAACTTTTGGCCTCTGCCTCTTGAGTGCTGGTATTGTCCAGCTTGGACCTCTGTGTGTATGTGTGTGTGTGCACGCGTGTGCACGCAGGCACGCACGGTCACCACAGACATTTGTGACCTGTACTCCTTGGGTGCTGGGAACTGAGCTTGGGTCCTCTGGAAGAGCACAAGGTGCTCTGAATTGCTGAGCCATCTCTCCAGCCCCAAACCTTTTTTATTCTTTTAATTTTTGAGGTTCTAATTACATTGTGTTCCCTCCCCTCTCCTCCCACCAAACCCTCCCATACAACTCTCCTTGCTTTGTCTCTTTTCATTAATTCTTAATCTTTTTTTTTAAGGCAGAGTTTCAAACTCTAACTAGATACATGCCGTTTATGGGGTTCTAGGGATTGAACCCAGAGCCTTGAACATACCAGGTGAGCGCTCTCCTAACTGAGCCCCAACCATAATCCTTTGGAACAATTTTTTTTTTTTTAAAGATTCTTAATTATGTGTATGTCTGTGTGTGGGTATGTTCATATGAGTACAGGTGCCCATGGAGGCCAGTCGAGCGTATGGCATCCCCCTGCTGCTGGCATCAGTGAAAGGTGACTTTGAGCTGCTTGACATGGTTGCTGGGAACTGAAATCAGGTCCTTTGCAAGAACAGTGCACTCTTAGACATGAAGCATTTGCTCCAGCTCCTGAACATTCCATTTTTCAGATGTGTGTTCTCCTAACTCAGTGTGTGACCCACCTGAATTAGAAAGCCGCACCAGCCTCTTCTGTGAAACAAGGAGCAAGAGACAAAATGCAATGGCAAGTACAGGTGGTTTCCAGGGTGGTGAGGAACGGTAGAGTGGGTAGTCCAGAGCCTTAGGGAGACTGGTGAGGACCCCCTTGCACATAATGCTACAGGTTGAAGGATGATCATCCAGAATGAGCTCACCAGGGAAAGATGGGGTCAGTTTCTGTGGAAGAGCAGGCTACCTACAGACCATGGTCCCAGCCATGAGACCCTGGAAACGACCGGTTTCCTCCTACCTCCATTAATCTAAATTCCCCAGCTCTCAGGCAGTTTTAACACTGCCTGAGCACCTAAGGTACACCAGGTGCATTGTGGGTACTTGGTAGACACCACTTCCTTCTTGCTCATGGTAGTGCAACAGAAAATCATTAGCAGGAGGAGGATTTGATCAAACAGGTGTCTAAAGGGAAAAGAAGCCCAGGAACCAGACTACCAACCAATATATACCAAGGCTATTTGGGAAGTGTGCCACAGGTGCAATGAAGAACAGGCCCAGGGAACATGAAAACCTGCCAGGGAACAGAGGCCATGGGTTTGGTCAGCTGACCATGTGCTGACATAGGAATAGGCCTTTCCAATCTAGTAAAGTCACAACAGCCAGGCAGATTTCGACGTTATTTTTAGTTAAAGGAAAAAAAAAAAAAAAAAACAGGCTTTCCAAGGGTGACAAAGTGAACTGAAGGTCAGAAGGAAGCTGTGTGTGGGCTTATCATAAGCTCTTCTTCCAAAGCCTGGAAATGAGAACTGACTGGATCACCAGAGACACTCCTTGTTGGGGTGGGCAGAGCTACCATTGATCAATGGAATGGTCTATATGGGCTTTTGGGCAACCACACTGTGCCCACTGACATGATTAACACTATTATTCTGAGGGACGTTAAATTAAGGAATGACACAGGGAGCCGAGACAGTGGCTTATTCGGTTATTCAGTTGGATTCTGAATCACAATCAGGAAATAGTCTTTATCTGAAAAAGAAAAAAACCAGAAAAACAAATCACTAAATATAAACCAGGAGAAAGATAACAGCTCCTTAATCACTAAGCATACAATGTAGGAGGGAAGGAAGCTTTCAGAAGAGGTCATTCTCCACAGCTGGGAACAGGAGAGAACCTCCAAGTTTCTTTATTGCCTCCTGCCAAGTGACTGCTAGAAAATGGAGTCTTTTTGCAACATACTCTTTAATTTTTATGAATAAATAAGATTTGGGGCTGGAAAGATAGCCTGATAACCTGAGGGTTGATCCCCAGGACTCACATGGTGGAAAGAAACAACCAACTCCTAAGGGTTGTACTGTAACCTCCGCACTTGAGTGTGTGTGCACACATACACACATTAGTATAAATGAGATTTCAATAATATGACTGACAGATGCCTTAGTTTGGTGGTTTTCAACCTGTGAGTCACAACCCCTTCAGATATTTATATTATGATTCATAACAGTAGCAAAATTAGAGTTATGAAGAGCAATGAATTTCATGGTTGGGGTTACCACAACATGAGGAACTGTACTAAAAGGTTTGCAGCATTAGGAAGGTTGAGAACCTCTGCCTTAGTTCGTCCTAATAAGCTTATTTGCTGATCTCTACCTTCTACAACATGTCCCCCCCCAAAAAAACAAAACATTTTGAAAGGTCACAGGAAGTTATTTGCTTCTTTGAAGCATTTTCCAGTGATAATCTCATGAATCAGACTCTCCACAGAGGTGATATGCGCAAAGTGCCATCTGTCAAGGAAAAACAGGTGTTTTGATCATGTTTTATCAGTTTGTTTGTTATTTTTTGGTACTGAAGATCAAAGCCAGGGTCTTATAAATGCTAGGCAAGTGCACTGAGCTATACCCTCAATCCCAAATTCAATTATGGACTTTAGATGCTCTGTTCAACACAGCATGTCAATTGAAACTTTACTGGGCTTAACAGGGGTGCCTCAGATCTGGTGAGGGTGAACAGGGGTGCCTCAGATCTGGTGAGGGTGAAGCAGTGTGCAACATGGTTTGAACTGGGATCATGCCATGAAAGCTCTGATTTTTTTTTTTTTATTTCATTTTGTGTATATGAGTGCTCTATTTGCATGTACAACTCCATGCCAGAAGAGGGCATCAAATCCCACTAGATGGTTGTGAGCCACCATGTGGTTGCTGGGAATTGAACTCAGGACCTCAGGAAGAGCAGTCGGTGCTCTTAACTGCTGAGCCCTCTCTCCAGTCCAAAAGCTCTGATCTCGATGACAAAAGACTGCAGGTCCTACAGGTGTACAGTAGTGGCCATTAAGTTCGGGACACCCGCTGTGGCCAGTATGTAAGCTCTGTCATGGATAAGCTTTCTCAGGTGGCACCTAAATGAACCCCAGAATCGGTCTACCATTTTACTAATAAACCCATGACAACTGCTGTTTTAAGTAAGAAGAAGAAGTGACTAACAGTTTTGTAGCTAAGCAGTCTGCACACATAATGAACAAGCTAAGAGCAAAAACAACCAATAAAACCAGGTTATCAAGTTCTAAACCCTACAGTACCACACTAAGTACTCTATGGGAGGCAGTGTTTTAATAATTGTACATTTTAAATTTTAGTGTGTGTATTTGTGTGTGCACACATGCTGTAGTACACAGGTAGAGGTCAGAAGAGTGGTTCTTGCAGGAACTTTTGAAAGTGGTTAACCTACCATGTGGATTCTAAGACTCATGCTCAGGTGGTCAGGCTTGGGAGCAAGAGCCTTTACTGGCTGAGACATCTGGATGGCCAGGGATGTAGTAGTAAAGGTTGTTTGTACTGCATCAAACAGTAAGGTTAGTAAATCCAACTATGTCAAATACCTTGATTTGTTAAAATGTGAAGAGTTAAACTTTTGGCCCGGGAAGCTGCAAGCAGCCCATTTATGTAAGTAAGAAAGAGACTGGACCTCTTCCTTCCTTCCAGTCCCCTCCAAGACTCAGCTAGTCCCAATCCATGCTGGGGCTGCCCTGAGGCAATCCTCAGGCATTCTAGCCCTACTGCCTCTGAGGCTCCTGCTCAGAGTTCTGTATTGACCACATAAAACTGGGTACACAAATCTGTATGCACTACTGATTTTCATCTGAAATACCATGTCCCAGGGGCTGGAGATAGGGCTCAGCAACTAGTTAAGAGTACTTACTGTTCTTATGAGACTTGCAATTAGTTCCTAGCACTCACAGGGCAGCTCATGTTATTACTCCAGTTCCAGGGGGATCTGGTGCCCTCTTCTGACCTCGGCTGGTACTGCATGCACATACATATTCCCAGGCACACATACACAAATATTTAAATACCATTATCTCAGACATCCTTAACTCTACCCCTCTACTAAATCCAGCCTAACCCACAACAGGGGACTGTCTGCAATGGGAGGAAATTAAAGCCATATGGGGGGCCAGGCATGGGAGCATATGCCTTTGATCCCAGCACTTAGGAGGCAGAGGAAAGTGGACCTCTGAATTCAAGGCTGGCTTGGTCTTCTTAGTGAGTTCTAGAACAGCCAGGGCTATGTAGAGAAACCTTAACCTCAAAACAACAAAAGCCACCTGTTCAATGTATTTGTTAAACACTGTCTTACAAGTCCCTGCCCTCATAGAACTTACTGTAGAAAATAGAAAATAGTGGAAATGTAGCTAAGTAGTTGGTTAGCCATAAGGAATGTTGGCATGTTCTAGCAGGATAAGGGAGATGCTGCAGTGTGGTGGCCCCAAGAAACACCAGTTTATGGCTAACATGTCACACAACCTTCGGCATAACCTGAGTGTGAGTGTGTGAGATGTACCGACTATAGCCAGGTCAAGTGCCAGCACGTGTACTCTGTGCATCTCTCTGTATGCTGCCCATGTGGGGGTCTGGCCATTTATCTCCACTGATGAGACCCCAAAGAGAACTCAAGCACCAAATACCCTCAGGGGCTCTGAATGTCCATGGGCCCCAAGGACAGACTGGAGGTGCTACTGAACTGAGCTGAGACCTGCATGATCAGGACGTCCAGACATCTCTGGACCTTTAGGTGGAGAGAGACTGTCTCTACCAAGTGTCTGTCTCCACGGCACTATGTCATCTGTCCTTTACTGAGTTTCTGGGAGTGCCCCTGGGCACCTCAAGTCTGCACTGGTAACTATTTAATGGAAAGATGATTCCCAATACCAGTTTTAGGGCCATGGAGTCCCACAGCAGGAAGCTGGGGTGGGGGTGGACTTTCTATTCAAATTTGATTGTAAGCTTAGCTCTAACCTGATCTTAACATATTCTTCCTGATGTGTCCCAGAGGATCACAACAGCACCTGATTTTTTTGTTTTGTTTTGTTTTGGTTTTTCAGGACAGGGTTTTTCTCTGTGTAGCCTTGGCTGTCCTGGAACTCACTCTGTAGACTAAGCTGGCCTCAAACTCAGAGATCCACCTGCCTCTGCCTCCCAAGTGCTGGGAATAAAGGTGTGTGCCACCATCGCCCTGTACCCCAACTCATAATCCCATCCCTTCCTGCCCTCAGCACCTCTGCTCATGGGGTCAGACCCACACAGCCGAGTCTGTAGTCTGAGCCCTTCTAAGTTGGACCCAGACTCACTCTTCACACCTTCCTTCAGAGACAAACTCTTCTACAACCTGAGGCACCACCGTGTAAGACCTCACACACATCCCAGCCATGGCTGAAATGTTCCAGGCTTGGATGAAAGACGGGGAGAGAGGTAACCACAGAAAAGTAGTCCTGTAGAACCTGTCTGTCACTCTAGTCTGTGAATTTGAGTGAGATGAGGCAGAGCAGGAGGCAACCCCATCCCTCCCCTCTGCAGTTCCCATCCTTGGCTCCTCCAAGTGTGAGCATCTCATTACTGAGTGATCCTAAGGCCTAAACACAGGCAAGCTTTTCACTGATGAGTCAAAAGAGCAATCTGCTGCAGTGCTGGTGGGAAGTTGGCTGCATGGGTTGGAGACAGGATTATAAATTCTTTTTCATATACAAATAGCTTTTCCGCCCCTCTGACTCATGTTTTCCTGGCCTTTAAGATTTAGCTCTAACATCCTGCTTCTGAGAAATCTTTGTTGACTGCCCAAGCAGAACTGACCAACCTTTCCACGTCCCAAATTCTTATGGGATTCTTGTGTGTCTTTCTCCCTCATGAAACTACATTTCCCATGTGAGGCCTGCTGGAGACTGCTGGTGGACCACCTAGGCTAGGTAGGCAGTGAGGCAACTCGACTCTTTCCAACCCCCTCAGGCCTACCTTGACGCTGTGGAGATACCAATGTGCCACACTTTCCAGATAAGCCACAGGAATCCTGCTATGGGTTCTGAAACTAAACACAGACGTGCAAGAACCCTTACCTGGTGCAACCATAATCTCATTTTTCTTGGATCGAATTCGAAGGAAGGTTAGGTCATTCTGGGGGTCAATTTCACGCACAGTGCTCCGTGCCTTCAGGATGAAGTTGTGCATGAGGTTGGCATATTGTGTCGTTGTGGGGTTGTCCATGGTGCTCTTGATGGGAATGCCTGTGGGGAGAGTAAACAGGAGCCAAGCAGTTTACTGGAGCTCCTTTCTGTTCAGTATCTCACCTCACATCCCTAATTCTAGAATATTCAGCTGGCAGTTAACAGCCAATGCCACTATTTATAGAAGGCTCGTTATATGATAGGCACAGTGCTGACCTTGTGTGCCAGTGCCAGACCCAGCCTCTGTGGGTGATATCACCATTTCCATTGGCTACCAGACAAGAGGAGAACTGAATGATGGGGTGACCTGCCTGGAGGTACACAAATGATAGGGATTTAAATGTAGGCCTGGCCCAGCGGTGGTGGCGCACGCCTTTAATCCCAGCACTCGTGAGGCAGAGGCAGGCGAATCTGTGAGTTCGAGGCCAGCCTGGGCTACAGAGTGAGTTCCAGGAAAGGCGCCAAAGCTACACAGAGAAACCCTGTCTCGGAAAAACCAAAAAGAAAAAAAAAATATAGGCCTGGTTCAACTCCATACTCCTTTCCTAGAGCTACCCTGCCTGACTGGGTTCAAGTAATAGAAGGGGAGGTGCTCTTTTGCAACACTTAAAGCGTGAACTCAGTTATCACTTGGGAAGTAGAGGCAGGCAGATCTCTGTGGGTTCAAGGCCAGCTAGGTCTACACAGTGAGACCCTGTCTCAAAAAGAAGAGATTGAAAAGGAGGAAAAAAGAAAAGAGGTCAGCTTGTGCCAAGACATTCCAGACATGACCCATGATTGTTCTTGGCAGGCTGGCTCAGGGCTCAGCTGTAACCATGTAACCATGAAGATGCCTCCTCACTGCAGTGGGTTTCTGTAAGCAGCATGGCTGTGTTAAGAGCCCACTAAGGGTAGGAGGTATAGTCCAGTGTAAAGAGAGTACTGTGTGTGTCTGAGACCTGGGACCAATACCTAGCACAACTCAGTGAAACAGAGAAAGAGCCTGTGAAGACAGACAGTCCTGACACCCTTAGACTCAGCATCCCCTATTGTTGGATGCTTAGGCTAGGGTTTTACTGGTATAATTAACCAGCCAATGACCATCACTGTGTATCAAATTTCTTTTTGAAGACTGAACAATTAAATGGACATTACTAGGTGTCCTGCTGTCATGGAGGTGAGGAATGTGGCTCAACCTCAACCTGATGACCACATTGGGTCATCAGGAGCCTGTGAATTGGCTGTGACCTGTCAGAGAGCTCCATCCAAGAGAAGTCCCAAGGTGACTGGCTGACACTGATGAAGACTGTGGCATAAGTGACTCCTCACATCCAAGTGGCCAGACATGGACCCAGGACCCTGTGAATCTGGCCAACAAGTGACCAGCTTAGAGATTAGCCAAAGGGAGGCATTCAACCTACTTTATTTAGGGCATCAGGAACATGTGAAGCAGCTGAGCAGGAGAGGCTTTTGTGAGCCAAGTAAAGCCACAAGAATGGGGTACAGTGGTCATTTGCCTTTAAGGGACCGATGCTGGGGCCTCAGTGCTGCTATTGGGTCCTAGATGATAACAATGTGCACATCTGAGCCCCATGAGGCCTCTCTACAGCTGTACCTTTCTGAGGGTGGCAGTATCACTGGTACCTACTATAATCTCTCCACAAGTGGATGATGCTAGAGGAAGGACCCTCAAGTCTGATGACATCCCAGGACCATGCAGTTTTCCTTTAGAGTAGTTATAATCCCAGCACCACACTATTAGGAAAGCAGACATTTTACCCATCTCCCACTAGACATCAGTTCCCTCGGAGCAGGACCTAGTCTCATTTGCTCACTAGCATCTGTGGTTACATGTTAAGCATCTACTGATGTTGGTATACGAGTTGTTTCTGGGGCTTACTTTCAGTGGTTCAGATAACAATGCGTTTGGTTATATATCAAGTAGGCCAATGTAAAGGGGCAAGCAAACTTAACCAATAGTGGCTCCCTCTGAAAAAAAGAGGAGTTAAGGGAGCAGGGACCAAAATTCAGAAGAATTTCAAACAAGGACAAAATTAAGTCCATATTTAAGGATGACAGAGCTGGGGACCTCACAGATGGCCTACCTAGTTAATCAACCTAGTTCAACCCTAGTTCTTCACAAATACTGTGTAGCTTGCAGAAGTAGCTAGTTACTGGGGAAGCTCAATTTCCAGACATGGTACAATCAGGTGCTCTCAGAGCAAACAGAAAAACCTGCCCAAGCCGGGCGGTGGTGGTGCACACCTTTAACCCCAGCACTCAGGAGGCAGAGCCAGGAGGATCTCTGTGAGTTCGAGGCCAGCCTGGTCTACAGAGCGAGATCCAGGACAGGCACCAAAACTCCACAGAGAAACCCTGTCTCGAAAAACAAAACAAAACAACCCTGCCCAAGACCTTTAATGGGGCTGTGGGTAGAGTCTTTATCTAGCATGTACAAGGCAATGAAGACAGACAATTTTACTAGACACTGCTGTCAAGTGCACATTCTGTACTCACCTAGGGGTGCTGGGAGCAAGAGAGCAGACACTTGGTTGTTGACAGTGCAGAGCCTGCACAATCCTACTAGGTACATCACTTCACTGCTCCATCACTTACTCCCCCACCTCCCTTTTGGAGCCCAGGCTCATTCAAGCTGTCCTTAAACTCACTATGTAGCTGAGGATGACTTTCCTGGGTCACTATCTTCCAAGTGCTGGGATTACAGGTTGGTGCCACCAGGCCAAGTGCCTACTTGATCTCTCTCAATCTTAACTTCCTTGTTGGTAAAATGCGCTACGGTTTAAAAATAATTAAAAAAAAAAAAAAAAAAAAAGGCTCCTTACCACTGCTCACTCCCCACCTCATTATATCGCCTTGACTGACCTACAACTCATGGTGTGGACCAGAACAGTTTGGAATTGGCTACGGTCCTCCTCTTGAGTACAGACACTGCGGTATACTGCCATGCCACACCTGCTCCTTTTTCTAAAATATTTATGTATATGTATGTATTGTGTGTGTACATATGGGAACTGTACATGCAGGAGCCTGTGGCGGTTAGAAGAGGGATCAGATCCCCCGAACTAGAGTTAGAGGTGGTTGTAACCACCATGGGTCTTCTGCAACAGCAGCAAGTACTCTTAACTGCTGAGCCATCTCTCTAGCCCTGACCGTAGCTTCTTCAAAGATGAGACTCTGAGGTGGTCTTGGGAGGAGGGTGACACTGGGGACAGTAGAAGGTGCATTCTAAGCAGGGTGAAAACATGGACTAAGGTCAGAGAATGGACTTAAATGATGGACGACTGCCAGCTTTAGCCATCTCCTTGGCCTACTCACAACTACAAGCTGTGTTTGCAGCCTCGGCACACTGGGGTCTGACATCTAGCCATCTATCTACACACTGGGTCAGAGGCCAGAAGCAGGGGCTATGAGGCTCGGCTGGAGCTCTCCCCACTGTCTTCTGGATAGCTTCATGAACCTCTCTCCAAGGCCGGCTCCTCATTTCGGAAGGTGTTAATACTCCATTTTCACAGCGCTGTTCAAGTGTAATGATGACCAGAAACCTATTCTTTTCCACCATACGATTAGTGTTGATGTTACCATATTAGTAGTGGAAGGAGAATGGCATCTAATGTGTTCAAGTTTGCTTTTTCCTCTAGTGGGCCATCTTGGACCACATTCCTCAGTGTGGAATCTTCAAATCAGGGCTAATGGTACCACTGAGGCTTTTTTCTTTAACAAATCCACTGCCTCAAATCCAGTGCCTGTGCTGGATGGACAGCAAGAGTTCCAGTAGTGACTCAGACAAGGTCTTGCCTTCATGGTTCTTTCACAGCTCAACTGCTGATGTCAGCAGCAATGTCTTGGTATATACCTGTCTTCTCCTAGCCCTATAGAATGGTTTATTTTTGTATTTGCTAGCAGGTTAGTTTTAACTTTTGTCTTTTCGGTCTTTCTTTGGTAAATAAGGTTTTACTGGTGTTTTTGAGACAGGGTCTTACTATGTAGTCCTGGCTAGCCTAGCACTCACTACCTAGAACATGCTGGCTTTTAATTCAGAGATTTGCCTGCCTCTGCCACGTGAGGTTAAGGGTGTGTGCCACCATGCCTAGCTTTTTGTTTTAAAATTGGTCAGGTTTCTGGATGGTGGTATCAGCAGCTTGAAGCTTCCAGAGTTCTGGGATTACAGGTTGTGCTCACTTACCCACTATATATGTTGCTGGGGGTTGAACTCAATGTTCTCTGAGTGTTAGACAAGCACTCTACCAACTGAACTCCATCCCTAGTCCAAAGTTGTAGATTTTAAAACAAGAGCTTTAAATGCATGCCAGGCAAGCTGTGTCTACTGATGTTATCAGTGCATTAAGGTTATGGGGATGACCATTTTCTGCTTATTATCTGAGGCCTGCTCCACAAGAGGAAATTCATGCTTAGTTCTATAAATCTGGTCAAAAATGCCTGGCTTGGAAGGTCATAAACCCTAGAGGAGATACTACTATGGTTATTTTGTTAAATGGACATGTTGCCAAACTGCCTTCTAAATATTTATGTTTATACCCACAGATGAGTGCCCCTCTCAGTCTTGGCCAAAGAAACCTTTCCACAGTGGGCAGCACTGCAGACAGCCACAGCTGTTAAAGTGAATGAGTGACTTCTGAGTGCTCAGGGAACATCAGGAAAGAGAGGGTGAGAAGGCTGGGCGAGCCAGAGATGGATGAGTGCCGGTGAAATGCTGTCTTCTGGACATGCCATGGCCACTGCACTAACCAACTCACTGCCCTCTGGTTCCCACACAAGTTCAAGCCCTTAAGATCAGCCAGCATTCTAGTAGGCGGTGCTAATTAATTTGACTCAGTGGGTTACAAAACAGAACAGAAAAAGAGCACATGAGGATGAGATGGGAGACAGCTGAGTGTTGTTGGGAGAGGACACAGCTGGACATGGGTACGATCAACAACACCCCGAATACATGAAATTGTCAACAATTAAAGATAGTTAGCCAGACGCACGCCTTTCATCCCAGCACTCAGGAGGCAGATGCAGGCAGGTTCTCTGAGTTCAAGACTAGCCTGGTTTACCGAGTGAGTTCCAGGACAACCAGGGCTACACAGTGAAACCTTGTCTCAAAAAACAAAAACAAATAAAACAAAAAAGTTTAAAAAACAAGAAAAGCTCTAAAATGACAGAGTGGTGACCCCCACCTGGAATCCTACACTAATACTTGGAAGGTGGAGGCAGCTTACAGAGCAAGATCAAAGCCAGTGTGGGCTCCATGAAACCCTGTCTCAAAAAACTGTGTGTGTGTGTGTGTGTGTGTGTGTGTGTGTGTGTGTGTGTGTGTGTGTGATGGCTCAGTGGGTAAAGGTGCCCGCCATGCAAACATGGTAATCTGTGTTTGCTCCCCAGAGCCCATATAAATGCGGGCTAGTGTGCACATACACAAATTAAATTTAAGAAGAGACAAATGGTCTGGGAAACACCATGCCTAGAGGCATGAAGCACGTGGTGGCTGCCTTCAACCCAACAAGGGAACCTGACTAGGTAGACTTGACATAAACAGGTGTCACAGGGGTCAGAAATGAGCATGACAATGGAGTGTGAAGTGCTTTACACTGCTCAGTATGAGTAAATCTCTACAACCATATACAGAGACAAACAGGTTTACAGATACAGTGAATTGTCCTTACAGGTTGGCAGGGGAAACAGGGCAGCTCCTCAGAAAGCACAGCCTTTGCCCTCAGCCATGGCCCACAGATCACTCAGGTGCACTCAGACTGACATTTAAATCCTGGCTCTGCAGACGAGAGAGATGGCTCTTCCAGAGGATCTGGGTTCGAGTCCCAGTACCCACTTGGTAGCTCACAACCTTCTGTAACTGCAGTTCTCGGGGATCTGACACTGTCTTCTGGCCTCATGCACTGCACACACATTGTACATACTTACATGCAGGCAAAACACCCTTATTCAGAAAATAATAAATCTTAGAAAAGATCGTGGCTTTGAAATGAATTTCTAAATTCAAGTTTTGTCAATAAATAGAGACAACAGGGCTGCTTGAAGGAAGGAAAGCGCCTGTCCTTAGGTTTGGCACACTGTGGTGTTTCCTCCTGGTTCCCTTCACACGCCTCTCACCTCTCGTGCAGGGAGAATCGGCATGCATCTTACTAGCCATTCAAGTAAGCTCATTCTCCAAAGACAGAGACGAGCTCTGGGCACAAAGAAAACCACCAGAGAACTACCCACAAAAAAGCAGAATCAACGCAGATGGATACATATTATCCATCCAGCGAGCACACAAGAGTAGCAGCAACATAGACTAATCAACACTGTACTTAGTTGGGCGTAGTGACTCACGTTTGTAACCCTAGCAAAAACAGACTCAGATAGGATTGCCATAAATTCTAGGCCACCCTGGGCTACACAATGAGTTCCAGGCTAGCCCAAACTACAAAGTAAGATACTGTCTCAAATATACTAAAAAAAATTGTACTGACATTTCAAATTTTTGCTTAGGGCTGAAGGAGCAGTTCAGTAGTAAAGCACTTGCTTAGTGTTAGGCCCGGGTTCAATTCTTAGTGCTAAAAAAAGGATTTTGCTTATGTGAAATCTGCAAAACAAAACCCCAAGGCAAACAAATTTAAAAGAGTAACAACAGTCAGGTGTGATGGAAAACACCTTTTTTTGCTATTGTTTTTTTCTGAGACAGTTGTCCTGCAACTATGTAGACCAGGCTGGCCTCAAACTCCGAGATCCAACCAGCCTCTGCCTCCCAAGTGCTGGGATTAAAGGCGTGTGCCACTATTCCTGGCTCTGATGGAGCACACTTTAATCCCTCAATCTCTGTGAGTTTGAGGACAGTGAGACTTTATCTGAAAAAACAAAAGTCTTAGCAGCTTTGAGTATCACATGAGAAATAAGTCTGGTTTTTCACAAGGGCTGAAAAAAGCCTGGATTATTGACAGCTGTGAGCTGTCAGTGCAGTGGACCTGAGGAAACATTCTCCTATTGACTAAATTAAGATTTCTAAGACAAGTGGTAAATGCCTATAACTCCAGCACATGGGAGGTGGACGCAGGAAGATCGTGAGTTCCAGGACAACTTAGGTTACGCAGCAAGACCTTCTCTCAGAAAATGGGAAATCCACCGGCGGTGGCGGCGCATGCCTTTAATCCCAGCACTCGGGAGGCAGAGCCAGGCGGATCTCTGTAAGTCTGAGGCCAGCCTGGGAAAGGCGCTACACAGAGAAACCCTGTCTCGAAAAACCAAAAAAAAGAAAATGGGAAATCCCAAGAAGAGTATCAGAACTTTGGAAATGTTGGAAACAAACAAAACAATCTGGGTTTGTGAAGGGACTGAGGAAGGGCTATGCCATGTGGTGTCAGCTGTTTTCTGGAAGCCTGCCTGGGTATAGGCCGTGGACTGAGGGCCTACCTTCCGTGTTCACCACGATGATTCCTTGAACTCCTTTCTGGCTCTGAAGTCTCTTGAGTGTTTCCTCCACCTCTGCCTGCCAGAAAAGGAGACCAAGGTTAGCTCTTCAATCCCAGCAGATGAATGACACATTCATCTAACAAGCAAGGAACACCCAGGCATTTGGCGCTGCCCCAAAGCTGCCCAGGCCAGGCCCATGTAGAGTGCTCCTCAGGCCACCACTGGCACCTAGAGCTCCAACCCCAGCCACGAGGAGCATTGCTTCTGGCCCTTTACCACCAGGCAGCTCCCCACTCCCTGCTCATCAGCTATTTGAGAACAGACACACCCAGGACCCACACATATGGTACATTACTGATGATTTGAAAACAAAACTAATAAGGAGGAGGCACTTTGTTATTTGTGGTTCAAACATCAAAAATGAAAATACTGCAAAGGAGCAAAATGACCCCACAAACCTGGTGACTGAATCTGTCACTGCAGACAGGGTGACACTTGGCATATAGGCACAGGAAATGTGTCTTAGGAAGGGGCTTATTAATTCTGATTATCTAGAAACTGCACAAGGTGGAATTTGTCAACAGAGCAGACAGATGTTTAGAGTCTTCCTCTGTCATATGTGATTCTAACTCGTCACTTTGAGACTTTACCTTTCCATCTACTCTCCATCTGCACAGTCACACCTCTTGTCTATTTTTGTTGTTTTTGAGACAGGGTCTCTATATAGCCCTAGCTTTCCTGGAACTCACTGTAGATCAGGCTAACCTCAAACTCAAAGATTGCCTCCCTCTGCCTCCTGGGTACTAGGATTAAAGATGTGCAACACCATACCTGGCTCTCCCCCACCCCCTTAAAAAAAAAAAAAAAAAAAGAGGAAAACCAAAAACCAAAAACTTACAAGGCTTCTTCTCTAAAGCCCAATAGTGTTCCAGAGCTCCTGAGACATCACCTCTTCTCTGAGGCCTATATTCAATGATCTTGCCTCCAACTCTTGAAGCCCTTGACTGTACTTCTGGGAGACATGTATCAGCGACTGTGTCCAACCGCTCAGTCTCTACAGTGCTCAGCAGAGTAGGCGCCCAAGAACAGAAGCCTAATTGATCTTTCTCTTCCCACGGCTGGGAACCCAAGTCTTGAAGTATGCTTTTTCTCAGGGTGCTGCCTCCAGTTCAGAATC